>JAOXJP010037547.1:0-16543 GCA_025762735.1 Platanus orientalis
GGAGAAATAATGTTCATGATCTGTATTTTTATGAAAATTAATCAAAAAATAAAGTTTTTCAAAGAATCGAAACAACAGTCATGAACCTAGCTAAACAAAGCCCCCAGCCACTCCAACCACAAAAACAGACCCTGAACGGCTTCAAGCTCCTCCACCGCCTGCTCAAGAAAGACTCCCAACTTGGTAGCCACTAACTTAACCGCATTCCTGTGTGATAGCTTCTTGATGCCTATTGATACAACCCTACCAATAACAGGAATATCCAAGAGACTCCAAATGTCATCCAGAGTAATGGTCATCTCCCCGAAAGGCATATGGAAAGTGTTTGTCTCTAGAAGTCATCTCTCCACAAAGTCCGACACCACTATCTTATTAACATACTGGTAGGATGCTAAAATCAACAGATACAGGCCAGAAACACCAATCAATACTCTAAACGTCTCATTGGCCATATCTTGTTCCTCCACTACCCAATATGTAATTTTCTGGGTGTGGGATATGCATTTTAATGGTTCTCAATCCTGCAATCAAAACAAACAATATTAATAATAATAATAATATAAACATTAGAAAATACCAACATTTAATAACTATAATAAATAAAAATAATCAATATGTAATACCTCTTGCTTCCAGATTGTCACAGCAACATGTGTACTAAAGCTCAGAATCAATGACAGGTCTTCCGGAGCTCTAGGAACGTTTGGAGACTCATCAATCTCTTCAAAGTTTTCGGCGTATAAATACATCAAGTTGTCGTCTATATAATTCTGGGACACTGATGGTTCTGACACTTGCGACGTTTGACCGGCGCAGTTTCTCCTGGCCAATGTCGTCAGTGGGACACGATCACGACAACTGGTGCGAGAAGTGTTGGCATCCATATTTGTCATTTCACCAAATTGAAACAAGAAAATCAAAAATATTTCCTAGGAAAATACCAATTGTTTTTAATTTTTTTTTCCAAGTGTTGTTCGGCCATACAGGTCAGTACACGATTATTTTTTTTTCTTTTTTTTCTTTTTTCCGAGGCCCTATTCGGACTTAGGGGTCCAAACATAAGGCCTCCTGTTTGGACCTGCATGACCAAACAAGAGGCCTCCTGTTCGGACCTGTATGGCCAAATAGGGCCTTCAAAAAACAAAAAGAAAAAAAAAAGGGAAAAACAACAAAACATACTTTTGGTGACGTTTTTACAACGATCCGGTGGTGGCGGCGACAGTGATGCAGCGTTGGAGACGGAAAGAGAGGGGGAGTGAGGGGAGAGAGAAGGAAAAGGTGGAAGGGAGGAATGGAGAAAGAAAAGAGAGGAAAATGTGGGGGGGAGTTGTGTGTGTGTGTGTGTGTGTGTGTGTGTGTGAGAGAGAGAGAGAGAGAGAGAGAGACGAAGAAGAAGAGAGGGTGGGAGAGAAATACGTGAGAGTGAGGGAGTGGATAAGATAGGGGTGTGAAGAGCAAAACTTGAATGGATAAGGGGGGATTAGATGGATGGGTATTTTAGATTGGGTAGGGTGTGAAGGGGAAAAGGGGGGTGGATAGTAGGGGGGAATGGAAAACAACTTTGGAGGTGCCTTTAGAAGCTCCCTTTATTTTTCATGAAGGCATTTTGAAAGAGATTATATTTGGGATTACTGATTTGAGTCTATTAACGAGGGTTTTTGCTATTATTTTGTAAGATGTATTAAAGAGGCTTCAGGTTAAGGTTTTGGGATTTTTGGGATAAGAATGATGAAAGTTTGGTTGATATTATGGGTAAGGGTTTCTTAATTGATTTTTTTAACGTGGCTTTAACCATATCTTCTCAACAGTGTTCCAGTATCATTGGAAGAAGTTAGATTGGAAACTATCTGGACCCGGGGATTATAATTTCCTCGTAAGAGAATGAGGCATTTAGGAGGAGGAGACCAGCAGTGGTAAGTTGAGAAGAGATAGATTTAAGGATAGAGTTAATTATTGAGGGCAAAGGATTGGGGGATTTGTATATGTTTTTTGTAGAAATTTGAAGCTAGTGAGGCAATTTTTTTATTAGAAGTAATCCATTGGTACCGAGAGTTTTTAATCGATGATATGTCTTTTCTTCATACGGATCATGGTAGAAATGTGATAGAAGCAAGAGTTTTTATCTCATCACTTGAGCAAGGAGATTGCTTATGGAGAAGGCAAATCTCCGAGTTAGTGACAACAATTTCATTTTTATTTATTTGAGATTTTAGAAGGTTTAGTTGTAAAATTAACAACAGCACAAGTTTTGGGCATTGACACAGTAATAATGGAAAGTAATGCTCTTGAGATTATTGAAGTCATGGGAATAAGAATTTTCCCATGGCAGTACAAAAACATATAGCATTGGAGTTTTCTATATAAACTATAAAGGGTTTGAATCTGTCTTTTATGTGATCAGCCAGCAAAGTGGCCCACAGCCTAGCTAAACACGGGATTAACAGTCTTGTTCCTATTTCGCGGTAATCCTCCAAGCTGCTTGAAGACGACCCGTTTTTAAGACACGATGAATTGGAATGATTGCTCTTATTTAGTTTTCAGAAAAGTTCTCTTCTATTACCCAAAAAAGGTTTTTTAAGGAACCAACTCAGTTACTACATAACAGATAACCTTCAATATCTACTAATTAATAATTAATTTTAGATGTTCTAGAACATTATAATTTTTTTTTAAGATAGAAGTTATGCTGGTACTATTTACATGTATATTATAAACATGTGTATGAAATACACAAGTGAACTCTTTAATATAATTTTGCTAGAACCTTTATTTTGATATTTTTATGTTTTATCCATTTATTGCAAGAATTTAATATATATATATATATATATATATATATATATATTAAGATAACTTTGCTTATGAGAAGGGGCAACAAAAACAACCCAACTAAAAAAACCGTA
This sequence comes from Platanus orientalis, assembly GCA_025762735.1. Taxonomy (NCBI): domain Eukaryota; kingdom Viridiplantae; phylum Streptophyta; class Magnoliopsida; order Proteales; family Platanaceae; genus Platanus; species Platanus orientalis. The sequence goes on from JAOXJP010037547.1 coordinate 2,904, forward strand.
ACATAAGATCACTCCATGTCCCCATGGTGTCTATTTCAAAAGATTGACATGGCCTCCCCATATGCAAATACATGTCAATGTACCAGTACTACAACTGACTAGCACAAATAAATGGCTTTGTTGTGGAACTACTTCTCTTTTGAGCCACCAACCATCTGTGTTATAAAAGCCCAGAATACATTTCTCGTCACAATGGGGGGTATTGTTCTGAATGTGTCAACTTCAATACACTTATTTATATAACTCAAAGGAACCCCCAATAATCTCACTCTCGCTAAATGGGCATATGTAAAGTACAATTTCACAACTTTTGTTTCATCACAAGCACTCACCCCAAAACCAATAACTCACAAGACCCAAGAACCCCTGTAAAATCACAAGATTTCACACCATATACAAAATACACAATAATGAATAGCGATCCCCAACCTCTAAAGCCATAATATCCTTTCGCACTAAACCATCTAACCATGGTTAGCATCTATTGCCGTGCCTGTTCTGGCCTGCGAAATCCGGTTAGCATAAATCGTCACCAACCGCAATTGTGTACTGTTAAGCCCCTCTAAGTGTGGCAAGAATGCTTTTCCAAGCATGATATATATGTCCACCAAACAGAAAACAACAGTCTGTGCCGGCACAACCACACCAGAAGAGACATCATGATCAGAACATGCCAAAAAGAAGGAAGGCATAAAAACAGGTAGTCCATAAAGCTGTCACCAAAATTTATAACAGGCTTGTAGAAACTGAATCTCAGCTCACCTTAATTTTAATTAACAATAACAACATTACCTACACAAACATAGCTCTCAGAATGCAGGATTCTTCATTCATAATTGCATTCATGAATTTCTCTTATTTTCTTGTGTGTGCATGTGCAATGTGTGAGTGCATGTGGCATGTTCATCAACTTGTCTTGGCAGATACAGTAATTATTTATTTATCCTAATACTAGCACCTAACCTGTACAATGCATGTCTAGATGTATAAATTATCATAACCCATTAAACTAGAAAATCATAAAGAAAAACTTTTCTTTCTCAAAAGGCCTTCACAAAGAAAACTGTAAAAGAGGGTGGATAGATTTGGCCCTCAAATCTTTATCCTAATACTAGCACCTAATCCGTATAATGCATGGCTAGATGCATAAATTATCGAAACTCATTAAACTTGAAATCAAAGAAAAAAGACTTCCATCTTTTCCTACAGGCCTCCACAAGAAAACTGTAAAAAACAGTGGATGGATTTTTTTTTGGCCTTCAATTTTATCACTTCTAAAATGCTGGGATCTTTAAATGCTTCCTATTATTATCATCTTCATGACATGGATATGGACAATCATTAACCATTTATTCCTAAGAAATTGAGCCTAATAATTTTTATACCCTGTGCAGTCAGTTCCTTTCAGGTTAACTGCAAACTGCGAACTGAACATATACCGTGACATATGTATGAAAGAAAGACAACCAGAAAACCTGAACCAGCCAAATCATTCTAGCATTCAGATTATTTGAACTAGAGGTGTATTGGAAAGTCCAGACACCCATCACAGATCAAAGACAATAATTCTTACCTTCCGAACATCTGCACTCTGGTTCCCAAATGCATCAAAAAGAGCAGGCAGAAATGAAGGTAACTGAGCCATTAGTTCCTCTTGTGAGAGCCGCCCCACAAGCTGAAGACAACCAGAGAGGGAATTACGAATATCATTAACAGTAACAATGACACAATTACAAGACACTGCTGCAAAAGAATCAATACTCATTTGCTTTCTTATCAAAATCATGACCAGTATACTCAAATCAAGAAATCTATGATAATATGAAAAAGAAAAAAATCCATTGACAGTACTATTGGTATTAGGTTGTGATAGATTACTAAAGCCACCTAATATTTTGTGATTTGTTTTAAATATAATAATAAAATGTGCCATCTGTAGTGCAACTGAATAGCTATTGCATCAAAGGCTTGGACATTCTCTTCTTTGCTAGGCGCAAATGATTGCCAGATTAGTTCCTATTATGTCTGAAGGGCAAAGGGCAAGTGCGGACAAATAGGAAGAAAATTGATAAACGCATACCTGCTATTTATCCAGGGAAGCCAGTTGATGTAGAAAACAAAAGGGAAAATCTGATGTCACTACCTTAAATATTAGGTTAGGGTTTGGGAATATGTATAAAAGTGAGGGTTGCATATTTAAGATTAATAGGGTTTAATCGTAGGGTTTTTGTTTACACAGAAATTTAGGGTTAGGAATTTAGAAACAAAAACTAGGGTTTATCAGACTTGAATGAAATTGGGACTCTGATTACAGGCACTGTAATAGAGAATTCTGCAGCAAAAATAAAAAGCAAGAGAGAAAGAAGAGAATCAACTAATCATACTAGTAGAACCAAGGAAATACACCTACGGTCGTAAGCATCACACCTTCAAAGCCTGGATGTAGACCAGATCACGGCTGCCGCAGGGCTTCAATATATACTTCATTGATTTTGAATCACAAATCTCTATATAGACTCTCACATGTCCAACCTAACTTTGTCCTAGTTTGACTTCTGCTCAGACTAGTTAAACAACTAAGTCGCTTCTTCTTATCAAACCCTTAATACTCAAATCAGCTATCACATCTCAAGGAATTCCAACTTGGTATCAGAGCATCTCAGCTACTGAAAGAGTCAAAGCATCACTGCTGACATCAGCATTCCATAGGCTGATGTCAGCACATGTACCGACATTGTTCATGGGCATGGTGAAAGATAATAGATATTGGTAGAGCTAGATTTTAGACGAATTGAGATCATTTTTTAAACCAAGAAACATATTTTAAAGAATTTTTCTAGGAAGGAAATGAAAATTCCAGATTTGGGGAAATTGCATGGTATACCCGTGTGAGGTTTTTTTTTTTTTTTTTGGTACAATAGGACAGTAGATCATAATCAAATGCAATCCTACAGATCTAAATAAACAGGATTCGTGTTGTTTTGTTGGGTATTGATTGATTGGCACCTCTTTTTCTGAAGCAGCCTTACCATCCCCCCTTGGATTTTTTTTTTATTCTTTTTTATAAAAAAAGGAAACAAAACATCCTTATCAGCTGTTGTTGCTGGCCTATGTGATGACTGGTATGTTGGGATACTATTTACTGCATTAGGAGTTTTAATTGTTGTGAAGCAATCTCTGGTTGATATGAGGATGATTTTGGGTCTGTGAAACCCTAATGTGTGTTATAGGACAGTGTACCTTCGTTTATATCAGTGGGCATGTTTGGGTTGTGTGAAAATAACATGTGCTGATTGTGAAGACAGAAGTGGCGATACTTCTTGTAGTGCATGAAGAAAGTGCTTGTGTAGAAGTCAAATATATCTAAAATGAGTAAATCCTCTAATGTGCCTGGAGTTGGTGGGAATGGCCTTGTTAGGGACCAATTTGCTGCTCACAATGCTCAAACTACCACCGTCAAGCTTGATGGGAGTAATTTTATAGCTTGGTCACAGTCAGCAAGGTTGTATGTTACGAGGTAAAGAAAAATTGGAATACATTAAAAGAGAGTTCTCAACCTTTGCCTTTATGATCCCTACCTATCCAAAGTGGAGGGCGGACAATGCGATGGTTATGTCATGGTTGCTTCACTCTATACAGCCTAACATTAGTAGTACATGTTTTTATCCATAGCAAAAGAGATTTGGAATGTTGTGACACAAACTTGAGTTTATGGAAAATAAAGAAGCGTAAGCAAATGTTAGCTACTTACTCAAACTTCTGCAGGCTATGGAAGAAAATAGACCAATACTAGATATTTTCATCTAGATGCCCAAAAGATAACAGTATAAAATTGAAGACTTGTGGAAGAAAACTGTGTTATTGGCAGAGTTGAATCCCAAGTATAAACAGGTTTGGATCTAACTCTTGGAGCGAGATACATCTCCATCTCTAAGGTTCACTTTCACCTCCACGAGGAGAGGTGCCCTAGTGCTGTATTGCAATCTGCCACTGTAGACAGATTGATGCAGCACAATAGAGAAAATGCCAAAACTTGATGTAGGATATTCCCAAAATTGATGCGGAAGCAAATAGAATTCAAGAACTGAATTTGAAGCACTCAAGTAACCACAAAATGAAAGAAAACAGAGAATAAAATGATAACATAGAGATTGGGAGGAATGAGAATAAGAAAAGAGAAGAAAATAATCAAAAAATGTATTTCTGTAATTTTGAACAGAAAGTCCAAAATTTATCAAAATGCCCCTCCGATGCATCAGAAAATTCCAAAAAAAAAAAAAAGGTAGTTTCTGACATGTTTAAGCGTCTATAGATAAAATTTCATGATATTTGGATTAGATTTGATAATCCAAATCACGAATTTCATAAATTTAAAAATATTCTTTATATGGAGTTTTATGAAATTAGAAATAAATCTTTGAATTTTAAGGGAGAAGAAAGAGAATAGGATAGACAGAAAGGGGGAAAGATAAGAGATATACCTTGAAGGAGAGATGGTGGGTGAGAAATACTCACGTGTGCACATTGATATGCTACAATCCTTGGAGAGGAGAAAATGGCCACAACCCTTGGAGAGGAGAAAATGGTCAGACACCTTGGGAAACCACCCAATAATTCAACACAATTCTTAAAATTCTTCACCAATTTTTGTTACATGAAGAACCTTTAAATAGGCTTACGTCCTATGAAATTAGAACTTTCTAAAAAGGAAAACATTCTAAAACACATTTAACTCGCTGCCTAAACTTTCTAAAATCTAAAACCACTAAACACACATAACTTGTTGCACAAGTTGTACCAATCTAAAGATTTTTAAAATACATAAACTTCTTAAAAACACTATTCCCGCAACTTTTGACAACCCTTTAGTACTTTAGTCATAACTTCCTCAAATCATCTCGGAATTGCACAATCTTGATCTTGTTAGAAAGGTAACTGAATAACCTCTCTAATGACACCAAGATCAAGCCAAAAGGGAAAGTTCGCTAAACTTCAAAAACGGGATTCGCCTAAAATCCTATACTATCTTGAAAACAAAAGTCCTAATCTACCCTTAGCACTATTGGCCTTATTACATTAAAAAGCTTTTAAAATAGAAAATATATAAAATAATATATATATATATATATATATACATGATACATCCATGGAGGATAGTCTTCCAATTTCTTCCTCTTGATTGCATATGCTCCGGCATCACAGATCCACCTTAGACTCTTCTCAGTTAAGGGGTAAAAGTGGGACTAGTGGTCCTGGTAGAGGGAGGAGTGGAGGACTAGAGTGATGACAATGATAGAGATAGGTTGACATATGAGCATTACTGTTGCTCATGCCACATCAAGTAGACTTTGTCGAGACCTTCATGGACGTCCACAGAGAGGTTCTACTAGTGGCAATCGCTGTGGTGGATCCCGTTTTGATGGGGTTAACAGATCCAATGCACATTCAATGACCTCTAATGGCTCACATCAGGACCCTGTACCTCAAGTTCCTCCTGGTGCAACTAACAATACCGGTTTCACTAGAGAGAATATGGAATCTCTATGTCGACTTATGGCACATCTTAAGCCTCCTACTTGTGCAACCTCCTAATTCTCTGCGCACTCAAATACCTCGGTTTCTACTCTCAATGCCTCTCACTCCTAGGTCAATTGATTCAGGTGCATCCAATCAAATGACTGGTATGACTAATCTTTTTTCCTCATATTATATTTATTTTAGGAAAGATGAGGTAAAAATAGAAAATGGGTCCTTGTCTACAATGATTGGCAAAGGATATGTTTCAATCACCTTATCTGTCTTTCTCTTCAGTTCATGTTCCAAATTTTTCATTATATCTATCATCTGTTAGCCATATTACCAAAGCCCTGATCTGTGGTATCACTTTTATCCTTTATAGTGTATTTTTCAAGATCGATGAAGAGATGAATCAATAGAGAACATGATGGTATAGCAATGTATCTACTTGATGGTCCTACACACACCGCTTAGCCAGTTTAACAGTTATGTCACCCAACCATGAGACTATTGCATCACAGAGAGTCCAGTTGTTTCAGTAGCATTGAAGTTTGGCCACCCTTCTTTTTCCCTCTTAAAAAAACTGTTTCCACATTGTTTACTTCATTATCTGTATTTGATTTTCATTGTGAAACTTACGAGTACGTAGAGCATTGCATAACTTCTTGTTTTCCTAGTGATAATATAACACTCTACCTTTTACACTTGTTTATTAAGATGTGTGGGGACCAACCACTGTAGTTTCCTTGTTTGGCTATCGATATTTTGTGACTTTTGCCAATGGCTTCTTTAAAGCTACATGGATTTATTGATTGAAATTCAAGAGAGGTTTTTTGGTCTTTCAATTCTTTCACAAAATAACACAAAGTTAAAAATTCTTCATTCAGATAACAAAAAAAAAAAACTTATCAAGTGGGTTCTTATCCTATCTTTCCCAACATGGTATCCTTCACCAAACATGTCTGGGCACTCATGAATAGAATGGAGTAGCCAAAGAAAGAAAAGCCATCTCATGGAGATTACTCATGCCTTTTTCTTCACTATGAATGCATCAAAAGTTTTTTGGTTGGATACCCTATAGACTGCAGCCTACCATATAACAGTATGCCCTCTCCCGTCCTTGGTTTCAAATCACCCCTTGAAACCCTTTCAAGTACTTCCAGAGTGTTCTCTATTCCTCCTAAAGGTTTTGCTTGTGTCTATTTTGTTCATATTTCAAAGATTAATAGGTCCAAGCTAGATCCAAAAGCCCTTAAGTATATCTTCTTAGGGCATGATTCGAGTCAAAAGATTTATAAATGTTATCATTCCTTAACTCGTAAGAGTTGGGTGTCCATGAATATCACCTTTGTTGAATCCGTCCCATTTTTCTCTCCAAAAAGACTCCCCTTTAAGTGGAGCATGTTAGTGAAGATGGGTATTTGTCCTTCTCATTACATATTCATGTGTCTATTCCTCCATGTTTGTTTGATGGTGGTAGCAAATCAAGTCAAAATAATGAAGTGAAAGCTTGCGGAAACACAAAGGGGGATACTGACACAAGAAAGGAACTTCAAGTGTATATACGAAGGAAGAAAGCAATCCTAGAAAATCCTAACATGCCTCTCCAAGAAGCCTTCTCTACTCTATCACCTGAGATAGGTAAACTCTTTTGATCCTCTTCATGATTCTCATCTTCCTATTGAAATCGGGAAGGGGTTCACACTTGCACCCAACAACCTATAGCTAACCATGTCTCTTATGATACTCTTTCCCCTTCATATTTGAACTTTTGCTACTTCCCCGTATTCTATATCCATTTCTTGCAATGTGTCAGAAGCTCTCTCCCAACCAAAATGGAGAGACAATGGATGAAGAGATGATAGCATTGGAAAAGAATCACAGAGCCAGTGGGACACAAATGAGTCTTCTCTATAACGCTTAGAACAGATGAGGCAATAGAGATATCTAAAGCCAAGTTATTGGCAAAAGTTATACTCAACATATGAGATTGACTACCAAGAAACATTTGTACATGTAGCCAAAATGAACTCAATAAAGGTTCTCATATCCCTTACGGCCAATCAAAGATTTTTTTGGGGAGCCAATCAAGGATGGCCCTTTTTCCAAATAGATGTGAAGAATGTTTTCCTTCATAGGGATTTAGATAAGAAAGTTTACATCAGACCATCTCCAGGGCTTCAATGCTCTTCTAGTAAAGAGAAGTGTGCTAATTGAAGAAGGCATTTCTAAATGTTTGGCGTTGCATCTCAAGGTAGTGCTCACAGGCATTGTTTCAAGGGAGCAAGGAGCTTTCCTCCAAGGGAGATCCATGGCTGACAGAATGCTTTGCATGAATGAATGTATCAATGCTCAAATTCATGAAGGAAAATTGGGGGTGTTGTGCAAATTGGATCTCGAGAAAACTTATGACCACGTTAATTGGGATTTCCACATGTACGTGTTGCGGTAATGCGGTTTCGCTCGCTCTGAAGTGGAGGCAGTGGATATCGAGGTGTGTTACTCTGACCTCGTTTTGGTATTGTTGAATGGAATTTCGAAGGGGCATTTTGGTTGTAGCAGAGGTCTCTGTCAGGGGGATCCCCTATCTCCTTTATTTCTCATGGTTGCAAGAGTGTCGGGGGGTTTGTTGCACAGGGCAGTGGATGTGGGTCTGTTTGGGGGATCTCTCTAGGGAATGGAGGGATGAGTGTGTCCCATTTGCAATTCGCAGATGACACCGTTATCTTTTGTGACAACTCACAGAGGCAGATTAGGATGTTGAGATGTGTGCTGCATTGTTTTGAGGCAATCTTCGGTTTACACCTTAATTTGGGAAAAAACATTTTAATTGCTATAGGAGAGGTCCCTAATGTGGACTAGCTTGCAGCTAACTTAGAATGCTAACAAAGAAAGCTACCATATCCACTTACCTTGGACTGCCGCTTGGGGCTTCATACAAGCAGAAGGAGGTGTGGTTCCCCTTGGTTGGCAAGATGAAGAAGCGCCTAAGTGGTTGGAAGGCTTAGTATCTCTCAAAAGGGGGTAGGCTTACTTTGATAAAGGCATCACTAGCGAGCATCCCAATTCATTATTCGCCTACTCTGGTTATGCCCAAGTCGATATGTACTCTTTTGAAGAAGATCCAAAGAGACTTTCTCTGGAGAAAAGGGGAATGCATTTGGTCTCTTGGGAGAGGGTCTATATTCCGAAGGAGAAGGGGGAAGCAGGTCTAAGAGGTTTGGAACCCATGAACAAGGCTCTCCTTTGCAAATGGTTGTAGAGATTTGGGCACGAGCAAGGAAGTTTGTGGAGAGGTGGTGACTGCTAAGTTTGGTATTGTAGATGGGTGGGATTACTCGGCTCCAAGGGGACCTTTTGGTTGTAATCTATGGAGGGGTATTGTGCAATTCTTGCTGCTATTTCATTAGCCTCGGTGGTAAGGGATGGTAAGCGAGTTAAATTTTGGGAGGATTCGCGGTATGGTGAGTAGGTGTTGAAGTTAAGACTTTTCAGATGTGTTTGATCTAGCCGTGGACCCCTCATCTTCGGTGGTAGCTAACTACTCAGTTGGTGGCGGGAGGATAGTGTAGAATCCAGTTCTTAGAAGGAATTTATAGGACTGGGAAATACTGAGGGTGGCCGAGTTTTTGGCCCGATTGCAGACTGCAAATTGATCCATGTTCTAAAGATAGGTGGGTGGGAGTGGAAGGTTGCTCTGGGAGGCGACTTCTCAATCAAGTCTTGTAATGGGCATGTGGCTATCCCCAGGCAGTTTGTCGAGCCTTGGAGGGAAGTTTGGTACAAAGGGGCTCCTCCTAGATTTAATTCTTTATGTGGACAGCGGTGATGGAGAAGATCTCCACCATGGTTGCATTAAGGCAGAGGGGATTGTATCTGCCTAGCATTTGTCTTCTCTACTATCATGACGTGAAATTAGTCTCGCATTTCCTTATCCATTGTCTTTTCTCTTGGGATATCTGGTGCGGAATTGTAAGGGTTTTTAGGTCTACTTTTATTGCTCCCTCAGACATTATGGGCCTTCTTTTTGCGTGGAAAACTACGACGCTTAGTGCATTTGGAAAGAGGTTGTGGAGTTTGATTCCGGCAATGGTGTGTTGGACGATCTAGTTGGAGAGGAATAACCGGATATTTAATGGGCATTCCGAACCAGTTTGGAAGGTTTACATGAGAGCCAAGGAGTCTATTTTGTTTTGGGCTAAACGTTGTAAGGGCTATAATGGGATTCCGAAAGGGGACCTTCATAGGAATTGAGAGAATATTGTAGGGTTAGCCGATTTTTTATGGTTTTTTAGGGCTCTCCCCTCTTCTTTTCTTTGAGACTTCTTGTCCCCCTGCTTGTTTTTTTCTACTCTTTTCTTTAATAAATATTTGTTTCTCATAAAAAAAATGGATTAATCAATCACCTAGAGCATGGTTTAAGATATTCTACAGTGCCATGATAAGGAACAGGTACAAACAATCAAGCAGATCACACCCTATTTGTCAAGCATCAAGGCAGTAATGTAACAACTCTTATAGTCTATGTTGACAATATTGTGGTAATTGGTAATGATCTTTGGAAAGAGCGAGCTTTAAGAGTTACCTAGAATGAGAATTTGAGACCAAAAACTCTGGCCAACTGAAGTACTTTAATATAATTGAGGTTGTTCACTCCAAAAGGGTATCTTCTTATCACAAAGTATGTTTTAGACTTCTTATAGGAAACTAGTATAATGGGAGCAAGCTATGTGACACTCAAATTGATCCTAACCATAAACTTCAAGAAAATGAAGGTGGTCAGTGTTGTATGTGATGACAATGTCAATTCAACTCAGTCCGATTCAACTCAGCAACTCAGCTTTTGATTCAATTCGGTTCAGAGTTAGAATCAACTCAGAGTTAAAGTCCAAGTTGTTGGCTAACCAAAGTCCAACTTGGTGGTTGTTAAAGTCCAAGTTGATGGCTAACCGAAATCCAAGTTGGTGGTTGTTAAAGTTTAAGTTGGTGGCTAACCAAAGTCCAACTTAGTAGTTGTTAAAGTCCAACTTGGTGGCTGTTAAAGTCCAATATGGTGGCTAGTAATCTCTATATATAAAGATGCTTAAAGGGATTCAAGACATGACAAGCAAAGTTAACGGCTTGGGATAGAAAGAATGATCTAGAGTTGAATTGATTCTACGATTTGTAAAAGAGAGAGTGAGTGGGATTGTATCCGGTGTGCACTGAGATAAAGTGCAGGGTTACTCCTCTTGTAATCGTATCTCTTTCTCTAGTGGATTATTTGGTTCGGTTTAAACCATCTGTGATGTTTTACCCTAAAAGGTTTTTCACGTAAATCTTGTGCCTCTTGTGAGATTTTTGTGTTCCTTCTTTCCCAACAAGTGGTATCAGAGCCTTGGTTCGAGTGGGAGTGATGGCTGAAGAAGGACGGTACTCAATTGAGAAGTTTAACGGCTCGAACTTTGGTTTATGGAAGATGCAAATAGAGGATTACCTCTATCAGAAAAATCTCTATCTTCCTATAGGTGTCGCAAAATAGCCCAAAACCATGAAAGACGAAGAATGGGAGGTCCTTGATCGGAAGGCCCTCGGAACCATTCGTCTCTCCCTCTCCCCATTGATGGCTTTCAATATAGCCAATGAGAAGACTATAGAGGATCTTATGAAGGCTCTCTCTAAGATGTATGAGAAGCCTTCAGCATCAAACAAGCTTTTCTTGATGAAGTAACTCTTCAATATGAAGATGGTCAAGGATCGGTCCGTGGTTGAACATCTCAATTTGTTCAATACGGTCACTACCCAGTTATCCTCTGTAGGAATCAAGTTCGAAGATGAGATCCGAACACTGTTAATACTATCCTCTTTGCTAGAAAGCTAGAACGGTGTGGTGATGACATTGAGTAATTCCTTAGGCACGTCCACACTTAAGGTGGATGACGTGGTGAGCATCTTGCTCAATGAGGAGGTCTGGAAGAAAACTTCCAGTGAATCGTCATCCGGAAACGCACTCAGAATAGAGAACAGAGGAAGGTCCTTGGTACGAGGACAACATCAGGGGAGATCCAAATCAAGGAGAGGAAGTCCAAACAACCTATGAAGGGCGAGTGTTGACACTGTGGCAAGAAGGGTCACTTCAAGAAGGACTGTAGGTCTTTGAAAAATACGGGCAAGAATCAGGAGGAAAACCCGACCGCAAACGTCACGGGTGATTATGATCCGGATGCCCTAGTTCTCACAATGGAAAACAAGTCCGAGTCGTGGGTCATTGACTCAGGAGCCTCTTTTCATGCCACCTCACAAAGAAACATCTTCATCAACTATGTACTTGGAGACCTCAACAACGATAAGCCTTGCAACATTGTCGGCAAAAGAGATGTGCAAATTTGATTGCCCAACGGATCGGTTTGGCAATTGAACGATGTTAGGCATGTTCCTTGCCTAAAGCGGAATCTCATTTCTGTGGGGCAATTGGAAGACAACGGCTCAATCGCAACCTTCTCCAACAACTCTTGAAAAGTCATCAAAGGAGCCATGGTGGTGGCTCAATGCAAGAGAGAAGGAAGTCTCTACATTGTTAATGTTGCCAACAATTCGATTGTGGTAGTCGATGTTGGAGCAGATTCTACCATGTGGCACCGAACGCTCGACCACATGGGTGAGAAAGGAATGAAAGTGATTCTCTCGAAAGAGAAGTTGGCAGGGCTTAAGACCCTGAACTTGGAGTTCTGCGAGAATTGCATCTATGGCAAACAAAAGAATGTGAGTTTTGCCAAAATGGGGCGGACGCGCAAGCAACACAAGTTAGAGTTGGTCCATACTAATGTATGGGGACAGACTCAGGTGCCCTCTCTTGGTGGTTCACTTTACTTCGTCACCTTCATTGATGACGTTACCCAAAAACTCTGGATGTACTTCCTCAAGCAAAGAAAGAAAGTGTTTGAAGTTTTCAAAACAATGGAAAGCACTGGTGGAGACAGAGACAGACATGAAGCTAAAATGTCTAAGGTCAGACAACAGCGGAGAATATTGCAACAAAGAATTTGATGATTTATGTGCTAATTCAGGAATCAGAAGAGAGAAGACCATTACAAACACGCCTCAACAAAATGATGTAACAGAACGAATGAATCGGACCATCACCGAGCGTGTGCATAGCATGAGGCTACATTCTGGTTTGCCCATGCAATTCTAGGCAGACGCGGTAAATACTGTTGCCTACCTCATCAACCTCGGGCCATCCAGTCCCTTAGAAAACAAAATTCCAGAAGAAGCATGGAGGGGCAAGGAGGTGAAGTTGTCTCACCTAAAGGTATTTGGATGCATGGCCTATGTGTATGTTGACCACGAGAAGAGAAATAAGCTTGACACAAAATCTCGGCGGTGTACATTCATTGGATATGGCGAGGATGAGTTCAGCTATCACTTTTGAGATGATCAAAGCAAAAAGGTCATCAGAAGCAAGGACATTTTATTCAATGAGGTTGTCTTGTACAAAGACAGAAATCTGCAAAAGGAAGTCAGTACCTCAAAGATGGATTTAGAAGAGGTGACGGAAGAGGAAGTGGTTAAAGCAAGCGAAGGTGAGGACACACATGGTGATGCACAACCTTAAGGTGAGCCTCAGACGCCTCCTCACTTTGTTAGGAGGTCCACTCAGATAACGAGACTGCCACAACAATACTCTCCCACTTTGTGTTATCTATTGCTCACAGATAACAGTGAATTGGAAAGCTATGACGAAGCAATACAAGTAAACTCCCAAGCCAAGTGGAAGCTAGCCATGCAGGAAGAGATGGAATCTCTCCAGAAAAATCAAACATGTGATTTGGTTCACTTGCCAAAAGACAAGAAGGCATTGCATAACAAGTGGGTTTACCGGCTCAAAGAGAAGCATAACGGCACGAAGCGGTACAAGGCAAGATTAGTGGTGAAAGGCTACCAACAGAAGGCAGAGATTGACTTCACCGAGATTTTTTCTCCGGTCGTGTGAAGCTCAGCACGATCCAAATAGTTCTTAGTATTGTGACGATAGAAGACCTTCATCTAGAGCAGCTAGATGTTAAAACTGCATTCCTCTATGGTGATCTTGAGGAGGAAATATACATGCATCAACAACAGGGATATGAAGAACTTGGGAAGGA
>JAOXJP010037558.1:0-16543 GCA_025762735.1 Platanus orientalis
ATGCAGGGGTGGGGAGAGAGGGAGGAGGGGTATTCTGGGGAGAGAGGGAGGAGGGGTATTTTGGGGAGGGGGTAAAAAAGGAAAAAAAGGGGGGGTGTGGTGAGTGGTTTTAGGGGTGCCATTAGTCTCACCCTTTAAAATAACCCGAAATTTGGGTCTTAAAGCTGTCACACATGGGAGAATACTCAGGTCTGCCGCACCATATAGTAGGTCTGACTGGACCCTGTAGAGATTCGAATCTATGGGTTGGACAGCTTGCTAGGCCTTGAGTTTTCTTGGCCAAATGGCTCAATGGTTAATGCTCTACGTCAATCTCAGCGGCTTTAAAGAAATTAATCCCTTTGAGTTAAAGGGTGGGACTTTCTCAAGTAGAGCTGGATATGCTGTGCTTGAGTTGCGCTACAACACGTTCTAAAGCTTTTGATGCAGCTTATCTAGTCCCTCTGTGGAAATTTTCCTTGGCCTTGTCTTCTGTTCTGGATTCTTCAAATTTCTGGTATCATTTAAGGAAAATTTGAAGAATACGAATGGTTTTTTTAAGCTTTCTGTCATTAGTTTTTTTGGTATTCAAAGTACCCCTCCCTCTTTCTCTCTTTCTTCTTCTTCTTCTTTTTTTTTAAATGCTTGAAGATACAAGTGTTCTCGATCCCATGTACTACCCATTGTCATAGATCCATGGTTGACCCAATAGAATTTCTGTGGCCCGCAAAGGAATCACATTACACCATTCATCGTTTGCATATCCTCCCAGGTGAAAGATACCAAGCATTGCCTGTTAACCTTCAACCTTCTTTCAGTGTCTAGCCAACCAACACAATCTGGTTCAGGGTGTTGTTCAACAGGCAACTCAACTGGTCCAGACTTTGTTTTGGCATAACATCAGCTTCACTACCATTATCAATAATTATAGATCATAGATTTTTTCTACACTTTACAATATTCTTGAAAATTCTGCGACGCTTCCAATATTCAACTTTAGTAACAGATTTCACCATCTTTAAAATTGCATTTTCATCCATGATGCGATCAGCCAATTCTCTATTTGGTTTATTCTATCTATCATCGCTTCAAGCTTTTTCCTTATCTTCTTCAACAATGGCAAGGTTTCTTATTAGGACACTTAGCAGTTGCTCTCCCTTTTTTTGTTTTTTGTTTTTACATATTCAGCTTGTTATTCATGATCCATAACTACTAGTTTTGTTGTTCTTTTATTGTTTTTAGCATCATCTTCAATAGGAACCCTTTGGAAAGATGTTTTCTTCAGATCTTCTTCAATCCAGGGAGCAATGTGAATAGGATCCTCCATAGGGAAAAGTCTACTGTAGGAAAGGCACATAAATATGAGGCTTAAATTGGATCATATGCATTGCAACCAAAACATCATCACACTTGAATTTGGAGCCCACTCGTAGAATATAACTGTATACTCCATTGACGTACTTCTTTATCATTGCATTATGAATTGAATGTATATACATTGTTTATAGTTAGAAGGTAAAAGGGCGGCTTGGCCCAACGGTAAGGCTTACCGTTAGCATCCCTGGTGGCTCAGGTTCGAGTCACAGAAACAACCTCTCCAGAAATGGGGGTAAGGCTGCGTACATCTTGCCCCCCCAGACCCCGCGTTAGCGAAAGCCTCGTGCACTGGGTCGCCCTTTTTATAGTTAGAAGGTTGTACTAGGTTTTTAAAATACTATTCATCTCCTCCCATGTTCTCAGTTCCCCTAGTCCTGGTCTATGTATAATTGGTGTCCACTATATCATAGCTGGATTCTCAATCTTTTCTTTTCTTTTTTTCACAAAGAGAGAGAAAGAGAGGAGGAGCCAATGAGGCTGCAAGAAAAACAAAATGAGCAACACCAAAAAAACACAAAACAAAAATAAAAGATAACATAATTCTACTTCAAGTGGTTGACCATTCTAACTCATCAAAATCCTTAGAGATAGAAACCTAGTTTAAAAGGATCCCATGGATCCTAATAAAAGGATGACCTTGGAAGGAGAACTTGTGATGCAGGATGGTTAGGGTTAAGCCATCTGCGGGTATGGATCCAAAAAAACCTTAACAATGGATCAATAAAGAGGTACGAATTCTGGAAATTCTGGACAACAGTTAATCAAAAGCCATAACTCTTATAAGACTCATCCAAACAAGCTAGAAATTTGTAGGAAATTAGGTCTATAGACTAAGAGTTGTTACAAAATTTCAATCCAAACAGAGCCCTAAGAGTATTTAAATTTTATAAAAAACCAGGTCGAATCCTATTGTCCAACATGCACAAAATGTGTAAAACATAGTAGAAAACACTAATGGAGGGTTCCAATTAACAAGGTTTTAAAACACTAGTATTCCAGTAGAGAATATGACTCCATGATAGTCCAGAAACAACGCTAACTTTAGGTTAAAAGATTTAGCAGAAAAATCCGAGGAGAATAATTTCAGCAAATTTCTAGGAGAGAAATAATACTAGGACCGTTAATTAAAAAAAAAGAAGAAAAAAGAAATAATATCAGAAATTTCAGAACTGAAGCAACTCGAGTTACTTATCCGGAGGCAGTAGTGTAGCAGTACATAATGAAAAGAACCAACCAGAATAAATAAAAGATGAATTCCTATCGACAATCCACAATTGATCATTAAAGTAGCCACGTAGGAGAGGGAGTTCTAGAAATTCACCATGGGTTTTCTGTCCAATTACCATGAATAATAAGGGTTCTTATGTGGATGATATCGTGTGCTTCCAAATACCTCAGCGAGTCATGTGGAGAGTTCTAGTAGAAGGAGGACAACAATAGTCTATAAACCCTTGAAGATACAAAGCCAATCACATGCATTAGAAAAAAACTCCTGAACTCCTAACGTAGGGTTAGGAGAATTCAAGAAGTTTGATTTCTTCAAACTCTAAGATTATTTTCCATTTAATTTGTCCAAATCGGGGGACCAAGTCCCTTAAAATAACTTACAATGCTCTTGAAAAAAAAAAAAGAAGAAACTTTTAGGAATTAGAAAGAGAAATTTGTCGAAATGGCTCAAAGTTTTGCAAATTTTCTAAATAATGAGGTAAAATAAAATATTACGCGATTCGGTTTTTGTAATATATAATTACTTGTTTATCCTTAATTCTTCGAAATATTAGGAAACCGAATCTCTAATTCTTCCGCATTCTCAGTTTCTCCTTTCCATTCTCCCTTCTCTTCCATATCGATGAATCAAAACATTATGATTTTTCTCTTTCCTCATCTCTATTGTTGTCATTCCGTTCATTTGCGAGCCGCGGTCGGATGTCATCTATAACTTTTCAAAACTGGGGGTCACGTTGGTTCGAACCTTGACATAGTATAGTTGTGGCTCTCCATTACGCCTTTGCAGCTCCACTGAACAATATATTATGAGTTGTTGGTCATCAGGTCCCTCTCTTCCCACAATTTCTTCTCTGTTTTTCAATTATAGAATCTTGTTTTATGATTTTTCATTTTTATCTCTACTTATACCAAGCAAGAAGATTGTGAAAAAAAGGGTTTTGAAGTTACTAATACTCTTTTGAATTTGTAGTCTTACCCACACAAAATCTTGAATGAGAGAAAAGATAAGATATAAATATTGAAACAGACTACCAGGGTGTTGGGATTCACTAAACGCTCTGAGAGCGAGTATGATTGCTTTAGCACTGGTCACAGCTTCATCAGTGTATCTATAGCCTTGGGTATTACTCTCTCCTTCTTCTCCGCATGTTTATATATATCCTTCTTCTCAGATTTCTATTCATTGGTCCCAAATTGTTACAATTTTGGGGATTTAAATTGTTGGGATGTTTTGGTCTAATATGAATGGCTGTTGGAAGGGACTTGAATGACAGAAAGAACAATGTGGTGGTTGTTATAAGGGATGGTGCCATGATTGTAGGGCAAGCTTATAAAACTTGTTGATGAGAGTTAGTGGAAATGTCATGAATGTTTTTCATGACACCTGGGGCAAAATATCACAATTTTTGTATGCTATTGAGCTAGAGTTTGAAAATTCTTAGCATTGAGTAGGAAGGAAAGCTATATACACAATCTTCCTACTGACAATAGGTCTCACATTTTTTCAAGATCACTTATGACGATAAATACTTAGATTTGTTTTTACATATTCAGCTTGTTATTCAGGATCCATAACTGCTAGTTTTGTTGTTCTTTTATCGTTTTTAGCATCATCTTCAATAGGAACCCTTTGGAAAGATGTTCTCTTATGGTTTTCTTTAATCTGGGGAGCAATGTGAAAAGGATCCTCCATAGGGAAAAGTCTACTGTTGGAAAGACACATAAATATGAGGCTTTTTGATGTAGAACACTCCAAAAAGAAGTCCCACAAAGAACTAAAAGTATGGTAGGATGGAATTAGATGAGTATAAACTGTTGGGTCGGAGTTTAGATGCTCAAAATTTAATAAGACAATAGAGGTAGGGAGTGGATTTAATGACCATAACAGTAGGCAAACACGTGGTAGTTCAGGTGATTTAATAGAGGTCCCAGACTATGATCTTCTAAAACAGTGATTTGTATGAAGATTATAGGGGCAAGGCAGTAATGTCCCTGGTCTTGCTCAGGACTTTCAAACAATAGGTGTGCAATAGGTTTTAAACAGGTCTGGTCCAAGAACAACGAAGAGTTTCTGTAGGGTTTACTGCCAGACTCTAATCAAGTAGATGGGTTACTAGATAAGGGAGTGCCACAAGTCTAGAGAGAGAGAAGTTTTGTCTCTTTTCAATCAGAACAGCCTGAGACTTTAATCTAGAGTGGCACAGAGTTTAAATGGACTGGGTTTTGGGTTTACAATTAGAAAACGGCAAGGGACATTGTCTTCGATCAGATGCAGGTCATAAAATAAGGAGACGTTGGGTTTTCTGATGGAAAACACAAAAACAAAAAGTGATTTGAATCAACCTCATGCATAGGGTTTTACAGGGATGAGTATTTTAAATATAAGATTGACAAACAGGAAGATTTTGGCTTGTACGATGGGGTTGGACTAAAGTTGATTGATTTTTTCTTATCAAGGTAAATCAACAATAAAGACCTAGGAGATGGAATGCAGGCTGTGAGGATTCAAGAACCATTAAAGAATAAGTTTCTTGAAGTTCTCATGGTTCTTTAATGGAGGGAAAACCAGAAAACGAAGAAGAAAAAGCAAGAAAAGAAAAGAAGAAGAAGAAAGAAAGAAAAGAAGAAAGAATACAGAGGGAAGAAGATACATACCTTTGGGAAGACCCTACCCACTATCTTGGAAATCCCTACCAAGACCAAGTTCTAGGCACAATAAGCTGAAGAGAAAATCCTCCAGTAGTGGAAGAGAAAATCCTCCAAATCATGGAGCCAAAAACAGAAAAAATCTTTATTAATCCATCATATCGAGTACACTGGGGAACTATCGCTTTTAAAGACTCAAAAAAACAATAAGAAATAAGAAGATTTTATAAATAGAAACATCTATTTATTGGACTCTTGCCTAAAGACTTCTAATGAAGACTTGCTAAATTAAAAACTATAAACTAAAGCACTCAAATCGTGGACCTATCTTGAAGGGGCTCGACCAACACTTATTTAAGCTAGAATTGTGCTTCTCTAAATTGCCCAAAAACAAAATTTCTAATGCCTATTATGTCCTAACTCTAATAATTAATGAAATATAAAATAAAACAATAAAAACAGTAAAGGCACAAATAAAAGGACTCAAAATAGTATGAAAACTTCTCTCTTTGAAATATCCCATGTGTGCCACCATGGTCTTCACTTGTGGACCCCACTAGGCCCATGTGTGGGTCCCACATTGCTTCCAATGTTTGCATCACCCCCTTTCCCAATCATTTACATGCCTTCTATCTTTGGCATCCACACATTCTTCTCACGATCAAAAGAGTTTGCCACCAAACTCTACTTTTCCTCAGCCAAAGAGAAGACATTATAAAACCTATCCTTTAAAAAAGTCTCCCAATCCAAAGATCATTCCAAAAATTAATATTGTGGCCATAACCCAATTGAAATCTAATAAATCTCCAAAAAGTTTCTTTCACCTTCATAATAGATTTCCATATACCACAATCATGTCTCCCCAGACCTCCTTGGACTCCCAAACCGACTGAACCCCAAATCTGGCTACTACTACCCTATGCCATAAACTATCTCTCCCTACCAAATCACCAAACCCATTTTGCCAAAAGAGCAATATTATGAAACCTAATCTTCTTGATGCCAAGACCACTAGAGTTTTTGATCTACACACTGGATTCCAATTAACAAAGTGATAATTATGATTCTCTAGGATATCGTTCCAAAGTAGGGTGGTGGTCACCAACACTGGAATCGTGAAAAGAGACAGAAAGTAGTTGGGAATAAATGCCAAGACCGCTTGGATCAAAGTTAATCTATCCCCTTTTGAAAGCAACAAGGCTTTCCAAGACTCCAACCTACTTTCCATTCTCTCAATCACCTTGGATTTGAACAATGCACCCAAAGGCATCTCAAGATAGGAGGAAGGAAGAAATCCTATCTTACCACCCAAAATCTAAGCCAAACTATCCAAATCCAAAACCATCCCCAACACCGAACATTTTGTTCTTAACCAAATTGATGTTCAAACTTCAAACCCATCACCGCATTATGGGCACACAAAATACAACGCAAGAAACTGATTTGCCTCATATCCGTATCACAAAAAATCATCATATCATCTGCAAATTGTAAATGCGAGATAGAAATACTCTCGGATCCCACCTCAAACCTTGATAAATAGCCTATCTCTGCTTTCGTAATCATTTTGCTTAACATGTTGGAGACCATAATAAATAAGTGGGGAGACAAAGGATCACCTTGCCTCAAACCTCTCGAGCTTTTAAAGAAAACATGCAAGAGTTCCATTCACCATGATAAAAGAGACTGACTTAACACAATAGAAAATCCAACTTTTCCATTTCACCCCAAAACTCATACTACCCAAGACATAATCCAACAAGTTCCAATTAACATGATCATAAGCTTTCTCCACATCCAACTTGCAAATCACACCCCCCTTATCCGAAATCCTACGGTCCTCAATGTGTTCATTCGCAATAAGCACACTGTCTAAGATCTGATGACCCTCAATGAAGGCCCCTTGAGGCTGGGAAATAAGACCTTTAATTACTGACTACGTGAGGGTTTTAACAATTATTTTATACACTACTTAACGGGTTAATAAGATGATATCCTTCAACTCCTTGGCACCTCTCTTCTTGGCAATAAACGTAATGAAAGTGTTATTTAAATGATCATAGAATTCCTTCGAGATATAGAATTCCTCAAACACTTTTAGAAGATCCCCTTTAATAATACTCCAACACCTTTGAAAGAAAGATATACAAAAGCCATTCAGACCGGGCGCATCATCTCCATTCATACCCATGATCATGAGATAAATTCTCTTTTGAAAACAACCTCTCCAACAAGCCTTTCTTGCCGTCTAAAATGCGCTCAAAATCCATATTATCCAACAAAGGTCGTTCAAAGTGATTCTCTTTAAAAAGATTCATATAACAAGCTTTAATTTCATTCCTCAATTCATCCCGATCTTGAATCCACACACAATTAACCATAAGCCCTAGAATATCATTGGAATTCTTTTGATAAGATGCTAATGGATTTCATGGTTGCTTACGTTTCATAAAACAAAGAACAATTATTGGTAAGAACAAGTATGCACCACAGGAAAAAGGAAAAAAAACTAGATATGCATTAGATGATATGATGTATATTTGAGTTAAAGAAAATCTAAAAGACCAAAAGGAGAAAAAAAGAACCATAAAAAGTAGAGAATAGGGATATAAACAATAACTAGTAATATTAAATTGTGGCATCTCTAATTTATATCCCTGGTGGATATCTTTTAAATTAGTATTAAGAGTTAAAGACTTTGAGAATGAAGCATAATTCGTATTTCACTTGTATTGTAGAATATAAAACATTAGTGTTTCCATCAAAGATGCACTTTCTCACATGATTTTAGATCTTATTTGATACATTTTTATTTTATTTTTTATGGTAGAATGATAATTCATTAACTAAACAAAGGGGTATGCTATATGCCAGTACATTTCTTTATATCATTTTTTTAGTCATAATTGAGAAAGGGGGGGATAGAGCATCTTTAATCATCATCGGTGGCCTTGGAAAAATGTGAAATCTATTGTCAGTAGGAAGATTGTGTATATAGCCTTCCTTCCTACTCAAGGCTGAGAAAAACTGAGTATTCTCAAACTCTGGCTTAATAGTATACAAGAATTGTGATATTTTGATTTAGGTGTCATGAAAAACATTTATGACATTTCTATTGACTCTCACCAACAGGTTTCATAAGCTTGCTCTGCAATCATGACACTTTTCCCTATAAAGCAACCACATTGTTCTTTCTACCTTTCAAGTCCCTTCCAACAGCTATTCCTGTTGGACCAAAACATCCCAACAATTCAAATCCCAAAAATTGTAACAATTTGGGACCAATGAATAGAAATATGATCTGATTCAATATGTTCACCTGGAAGGTTTCAATCTCCTAATATTTGGAGCTATATAAAGACACGCGAAGAAGGATAAAGTAATATCTAAGGCTATAGATGCACCAATGGAACTGTGACCAGTGTCAAGGTAATCATATTCATTCTCAGAGCGTTTAGTGAATCCCAACACCTCGTTAGTCTGTCTCAATGTTTGCATCTTATCTCTTCTCCCAATCAAGATTTTATGTGTAAGATTGCAGATTCAAAACGGTATTAGTAACTTCAAAACTCATTTTTTCCCAATCTTCTTGTTTGTTATAAACAAAAATAAAAATGAAAAATCATAAAACAATATTTTGTAGTTGAAAAACAGATGATAAATTGAGGGAAGAGAGGGGCTTGATGACCAACATCCCATAACCTATTGTCCTACGGAGCATCAAAGACGTAACAGAGAGCCGCAACTATTCCATGCCAATGGTCAAACCAACGTGACCGCCGGTTTTGGAAATGTTATAGATGACATCCAAATGCAACTCATAAGCGAACAAAATGACAGCTATAGAGATGAGGAAAGAGAAAGACCATAATGTTTCGATTTATCGATGTAAAATGGAAAAGAGAAACCGAGAATGCAGAAGAATTAGAGATAAATAAGTAATTATATATTACAAAAACCGAATTGCGTAATATTTTATTTTACCTCATTATTTGAGAAATTTGCAAAACTTTGAGCTGTTTTGACAAAATTTTCTTTCTAATTCCTAAGAGTTTCTTTTTTTATTCAAGAGTATTGTAAGTTATTTTAAGGGACTTGGTCCCATGATTTAGACAGATTGAATGGAAAATTTTTTTAGAGTTTGAAAAAATTAAACCTCTTGAATTCTCCTAAGGCTACATTAAGGGTTTAGGAATTTTTTTTTTTAAAACAGGTGATTGGCTCTGTATCTTCAAGGGTTTATAGACTGTTGCTGTCCTCCTACTAAAACTCTTTACATGACTCACTGAGGTATTTGGAAGCCCACGATATCATTCACATAAGAAACCTTACTATTCGTGGTTGTTGGACCGAAAACCCATGGTGGGTTTCTAGAACTTCGTCTCTTGCGTGGCTACTTAAGTGATCAACTGTGGACTGTTGATAGGAGTTCATTTTCTCTTTATTCTGGTTGATTCTTTCCATTGCGTACTGTTACACTGTTGCCTTCAGATAAGTTATCTGAGTTTTTTTAGTTCTGAAAATTTTTGGTATTGTTTTTTATTTTTTTATAATTAACGGTTCTAGTATTGTTTTTCTCATAGAAATCTGTTCAGATTATTTTCCTCAGATTTTTTTGCTACATCTTTTAACCTAAAGTTAGTGTTTTTTTGGACTATCATGAAGTCTTATTTTCCGTTGGAATACTAGTGTTTTAAACCCTTTGTTAATTGGAATCCTCTATTAGTGTTATCTACTCTGTTTTAGACATTCTGTGCATGCTAGACAACATGATTTGTCTTAGTTTTATATAAAATTTATATACTCTTAGGCCTTGTCTGTTACTAGGTAAACCATGGGTAAAGGAAGAAAACTGTACTTTAACCCCACTTTCATGCTGTCTACTGCATGGGGATACTAGATGGAAAAACTTGGTAACACTACTTAGGGAGTCGAACCTTTCCCATGTTTTCTCATTTCTTCATATATTTGCTCATTCACCTATTCCTACAAAAAAACGATAGGAATAAGAGGGAAAGGGAAGGAAATGAACAACTACTTTTATTTTCTTTCTCTTTCTCTCTTTTTCTAAGGTGGTTCTACTTTTCCCTCATTTTTCCTCATGGTTTACCTTGTAACAGAAAAAGCCTTAAGGCTCTATTTGGATTGGGATTGTGTTAATTCTTAGTTTATAGACATAATCTATTGCAAATATCCAGTTTGTTTGAATGAGTCTTATGGGAGTTATGACATTTGATTAACTGCTGTCCAGAATTCTCCTCTTTATTGATCAATTGTGAAGTTTCTTGTGGTTCCATACCTGTAGATGGTTTAACCCTAACCATTCTGCATCACAAGTTCTCCTTCCAAGTTCGTCCTTTTACTCAGGTCCATGAGATCCTTTTGGACTGGGCTTCTATTTCCAAGGATTTTGATGAGTTAGGATGATTAGTTGCTTGGAGTAGAATTGTGTGATATTTTAGCTTTGCTTTGTGTATTTTTGGTGCTGCTCCTTTTTTTTCTTTTCTTGTAGCCTCTTTGTTTCTTTCTGTTTTCTTTTGATTTTGAATAAATTTCTCTCTGTTTAAAAAAAAAAAAAAAAAAAAAAGATTGTGAACTCAAACTATGATATAGTGGACACCAATCATACATAGACCAAGACTAAGGGAAGTGAGAATGTGGGAGGAGATGAATAGTATTTTAAAAACCAATTGCAACCTTTTAACTACAAGCAATGTATACACATTCAATTCAAAATGCAATGATAAAGAAGTATGTCGATGGAGTATATGGTTAAATTTTATGAGTGGGTTATAGATTCAATTGTGATGACGTTTTGGTTGTAATGCATACAATCCAATTAAAGTGATGCAGACATTAGAGCAAGGTGGAGCTCACACTTGGCCTCGATAGAGTCCATGCATGAAGTGATTTATGGATGATGCAATGTTATCTGGGTTTAGTAAGAGTCTTATAGGGGGTAACATTTATTTTATGTGTCCATGTAATGAGGCTAATTGTGTCAAGATTTTGGTTGTTTGTTTTAGAGTAATTCAGTTTTTACTGTTTAACCCACTTTTTCAAAGGAAAAAAATTCCCATTTTGGCTTGATTTTGGTGTTATTAGATATAGGTTATTTAGTTACCTTTCTAACGAGATCAAGATTGCGCAAATCCGATGTGATTTGGGAAAGTTATGACCAAATTACTAAGGGGGTATCAGTAAAAATAGGAATAGTGTTTTTTTTATTATAAAGTCTTAAGTTTTATTTGTTTTAATTTTAAGAAAGTGAGTTTTTAGAATGTTTTATGTTTTAGAAAACTTGGCTAGCAAGTTTAGGATTTTTAGGAAGTTTCCAATTTTAGGAACTTTCTAATTGTTTAAGGTTGTAAGCCTATTTTAAAACACCCCTCATAATTTTACAATTAAGGTTTATTTTTTATTTTTTTGTTTAGTCAATGAAGTTGATTAGACAAAAAAGTGTTTGTTTTTCTTTCTACAAGAGTGAGAATAGTTCTCTTCTCCAAGCTATGGTGCCAAGATTGGAGACCTTGGTGATTTCCAACGGATATGAGGTTGGTGGTTTCTTCATAAGATATCTATCTCTTTCTTCTTATTTTCCTAAACAAGGCTTAGGTTGATGATTTCCTCAAGCCAATTTTCTTTATCTTTTTGAACCTCCGTTAACAAAACTTCAATTTTTTTGAAATTCTTTAATTTTATTATTCACAAATTATTGGAATTTCATGAAATTTTAATTGTAGAACCCTTGGACATGTCAGAAACTACCCTAAAAATTTCGGAATTTTCTGATGCATCATATGGGTATTTTGGTAATTTTTTGACTTTCTGTCTAAAATTACAGAAATACCCTTTTTGGGTCTTTTTCCTTATTTTCTTCTTCTTTTCTGTTCCTTTTCAACCATCATATTTCTTGATTCCCCTATTTTGTAGCTACTTGATTGCTTTAAAATTCAATTCTTGAAATATCTTGCATCCGCACTTTGAATCTCATAATTATTTGAGCCTCTTGGAATCATTCTACATCAACTTTGGTATCATCTCCATTGTGCTGCATCAAATTTGGCATCAGAGCCTACTTCCCATTGGTTTTAATTCAGTGGGGCTCTTGTAAACCTAACCTTAGTGAAAGAGATTGCATTAGTGGAATAGATTGCCTTGCTGTCTGGCTAACTTCTGTAGAAGATATCTCATCAAGGAGCCTGCAGCAGTTAATTGAATCCCAGGGAAGTGTTTTTTGGATTGCTTATTTTTGAATGTATTTTGAACCAAGTGTCTGATCTGAACATCCAGCTTGCTGTACCAGCTATTCTGAACTTTTAAAACCTCTGAATTGTACTTTGTTTCCTGTTCTAATAAGTAATCTAGAGACTCTTTGATCCTAACCTGATTATCAGTCTGAAGTTTTTGAGTTTGTTCACCATCAAGACTCTGATTTCAGTCTTAGAATTTAAGTTTTGAAGCATTGTTTGATTCCCCAATACCCCAACTGCTCCACCATCTAGAATCTTTAGAGTAAGGTCTTCTTGCTAGCATTTATCTCTAGAGTGAGATTCCCTGATTTTCAGACCTACAACAGACCCAGCATGAGGTGTTTCTGATTTTCCTGTGTCCTGAAAGAAGTTTTTAAGGGATTAATCACTGTGGCAACTGATACTCCTACTTGTATTGCTGCTGGAGCCTTTGCTGAAGATAAACCATCACAGAAACTGTAAGTACTGATTGTGATCACCTATGGTCTGCATACAGTCTCTTTTGAGTTGAAGTACTTATGAGGAGAGGTGATGTGGTATCACTCATTGATGGCCCCAGTTTTTGATACTTGTTCTTATATCAAGGTCTACACATGGACTGATCGTATACCAGAAGCATGGAGTGCTGTTGATTTAGTATTACTGAGCCTTGTTGTATGCTGATTCCAGAAGATAGTCACAACTGTGGTTTGATACTTGAGATTGCTGCACCTTATATTCTCTATATCTAAAGGAAGTTAAAAGATTTACTTGGGGCACTTATTGTGGGATGAATATCTACTGGTGCAATAATTGATACTACTGTAGTGTTCTTATACATCTGGATTACTAAGGCTAATCCCTTGGGTTTTTGAAGTTAGTGATCAAATTTCAGGCTGCTGGATTGAGTAGTTGTGTCAGAGGTTAATCCTTCTAAGGGTTCCTATCTCTTTGATTCCTGGAGTACTATCAGACCTGGGTGATTATACCCTGCTATAGATTTACAAGAACACATCCTTGAAGATTCTCCATTGAACTATACAGATACATGGAAGGATTTCTTGTTTAGAAGCTTCACCACTTTCTATGTTGCATTGAGTCCTTATATGTTATCAATCAACCTACTTTTCAGTCCAACAAGTACCAGTTCTGTTACCCTGAGTTGATCCTAAACCTGAACTTCATTGTTTACACCAAACTTTACTCTTTACCCGGTTAATACTACTGCTTTAACCTCTAATTCATGACTGAGATTCTGCCCCTTGTTAGTATTCGTATTGGTTTCTAGCTACTTGAATGTTCTTCTGATGTCTATGGTCTGAAAGTAGTTTATTGATATTTTCATTAAGTCTGAGTTGTTATACCTTGTGGACTTGTAATACATCAAATTTCTGGGAGTTGGAAACACTTGCTACTTGATTATCTCTTCCTAACTTTTTGTTTTGGTGAGCTGAGCAGTAAACAAATAACCTATACCATTCAGGTATTGCCTTATAAATAGTGAAATCTTGCTGTTATCTGATCATCTACAAGGTATTGCTTATTGAACTGTCCTAAGTCTAATGAAGGACGTGCAGATCTGAAGTATTTTGGTTGTTTGTTGTTGTATCAAGTTCAGATAGGTGAACTGATCACTTGGTCACCCATGTTCCTTGCTATCCAATGCCAGCACACCTGAATCCACGCAAACATATGCTGTCTAGTATCAGTAACTGTGACCTTCTTGATCTGTTACTGGTACTTCTTAAGCCCCATAAATTCTTTGCATGCCCTGCTGTTTTCTTCCTACCTGAGCGTATTCCTTCACTCTATACCTTGCTGTCCAGCTTTGTACTACAATAAACAGCCTGTTTTGAAACTGACCCTGATCCTTGAAATATTTTAAGGGATAAAAAGGGCTATTGATTGTAGAAGTTCCTGGTATTGTTGTCCAGCATATATATATTACATATACCATAGGGTTCTTGATGCAGCATGCATGTAAGGTAGTGAGTGTTTACGGGAGATATAAATAAAATCACTAAAGTAATGAAGAAAAATAAACAAGATTCCTATTTGCAAGTCCACATGCTAATTCAGGTGGTTCTTAAATTAAGCTTAACATGCAATAGATGAGTTAGGGGTTACAAAATAATAAACAATTAAAGGCCTAGCTATTATACTTGATTATTGAGTCAAATTAGGGATTGAGAAAATTTAAACAAGGCCCAAACAAAAAACATACAATGGGTGAAAATTTCCCAAAAGTGCCTAAATTAGGCTAAAATCAAGAGAAACAACCCAAATAACTCCAGGAATAGTCGGAGAGGCCTAAAGATGAATTTAATAATATATTTAGGTAATCATAATATTCTATTATGGGTGATTTGTTTATGTTAGGAAATTGAAAACTCAGATCCAAGCCATATGTCACCATATGCCAAAAATCCCTTCTTTTGGAAATTTGAAGGTAGAGCCAGAAGAGAGAAACCAATACCCGATTTTGATGTAGAATTCTTTCTTGATGTTGTTAATAATGATTGTAGTCGATTTCCAAGACCAAAGGGTTCAGTTTTGGGATTTCCAAAATTTTTGAAAAAAATAGTCCATCAGAATGTAGTGTCACCAACTTCAAAATAACTTGTTTGAGTTTTTTTTTTATAATTTTGAAAAATTTGAAAGTGGGACCCACCCACTAGGGTCGCCCAAGGGTTAGAAAGACCTTGGAAAAGAGTCGGTCCTCAAAGCTTTGGAGGTCAGTTGTTGAAGGTGATTCTCGTGGGATGTCCAGAAGGACCTGTTTCACACGTGGTAGTTATAAACTCCACTGAAAGTCTTCAAAATCTGATAGTTGAAGTGGTTGGATGGATGATGTAGGATCGTACAAGGCTATGTGACACCCTGGTATACCCAAATCAATCAAAGCCTTTGCAGTTTTGGTTTGGAGCTCAATCTTCCTGATTGGCTAGAAACAGGTTCTCACGCCTGGGGTGTATGTTCTTTGCTTGTAATTGCTTCATTTAGCAAACTCAAGTGGGGGATGTGCAAAAAAGGTGTCGCCTACCCCTAAAGGAACTCCTGGAGGTGTTGCAATAATCGAAAGTTCGAATCTGAGGTGTTGGTAGTCAATCTTCTACAGAAAACCCAGTTTCAGCAAACACAAAATCTAAAAACTATAATGATAATAAGAAGAAGATAGGAGAAGAAACTTTAACCCAAGGGGAGGGAATGATCTCCACTACTAGCATTAAACTAGGTCGGGGCCTAGTCCCATTCCAGAATTTTAGGGTTCTTCAATCTGTAAGGAGGAAGAAGAAGAGAGACGTGAGTTCCAAATTCAAATTTTATTGCTTGCCAAATAAACCTGGTCGTGGGCTCTATAAATAGAGTCTCCTGGGTAGGGCTGTTTACATAAAATTGAAAGTAGACTAAGATACCCCCATGTCTACTACTTTCATGATAAAAATACTCTCTAACTATAAATAATAACAAAAATACCCCTAAACAATTACAAAAGACTGAAATACCTTCACAAACATGTGCCCCTTCCAATAAGAGATATAAAGTAACATACAATAAATAAAAGACTCTAATGGAACCATAACATGGGTTCATCTCTCTTGTGCCTCCTCTGTTAGACCTGGAACTCGCGCTTGGATCTGAATAATTTAAAATAAAGGTGTGGAAGCAAAATAAATCAATAATTGAATGTAAACTCACAAATAGCCAAAAAATCAGAGAATAGAATTTAAGACAAGTTAGGATGACAAAGCTGATAAAAGGAGAAAATAAAGAAAAAAACCTTAAAAGGGTGTTTTGATAAATTTTGGATTTTTAGTTTCTTCTCTATTAGCATTAAGAAGTCAAAGTTGAAATTCGAAGGAAAATGGGTAACTTTAAAAATTCATAACTTTTTTCCCTAGTAGAGAATCGAGCGCCATAATAGCTATTTTTGATCGTCTTGACCCGTATTAAGAAACTAATGTTTCACTTTTGAGATTTTGTTGCAGAATTCAAATATTAAGCAATTTCTTTCAGTCCAAAATTTCAAAAATACCCTTTTTGGTTTTTTTTTTCTTCTTTCTTTTATCCTTTTCTGTTCT
>JAOXJP010037569.1:0-16542 GCA_025762735.1 Platanus orientalis
CTTAAATAAAATGAATTAATTTGCATAACCTAGCAAAATCCATGCTTGTTAAATGTAAGGTTATTGGTCAGAACCACCCTCATGGTGTGATTATTACAGTTGCACCTGATACATAGTCCCAAGCTGCTTACATACCCGATCTTGTAGTTCGGGTGTTCATAGGGTTTTATCGGGATCAAATTGCATGTAGTTCTAGGGGTTGTACAAATCTCGATAGTCAAGTATGTCTGACTATGAGAGTGATTCAAGATAGATTCATTTTAGATTATTTGTACACTTACAGTGTACTCCGTGCTACTGTAAAATGTAAACAAGTTAGCTAAATGGGGACAGGGACTACATTGTACCAATGTGTGTGTATTTTAGATATTAGTTTTGAGTTACAACCAAGTTCTAGGGACTTTGGGTCATGAACCACAATGACGTGACCCTAAGAGAAGGCAGAGACCTAATGAGGTTAAAAACAAGCTAAAATGTAGCAAAAGCCAAGTTGTACAGAGGCTAGTGCCTATTTTAACCCCATGTGGTCTCAAGAACATGTAAGAGTTGGGGATACTCACAGTGATTGGTCCCGCATATCCCGTATTCCTGTTCCAAACTAGTACAATCGAACCATCATCATATGCTCATTTTTTATGCTTCCACATAGCCAAAAAGACATGAAAATTAGTACGAAGATGTGCATGACAGTAACATAGATTCTACAAGTGTCATTAAACCTGAGTGAGATGGAATCCATTTAAGAATTTTACAAAACCATAAATAGAAAGGTATAACGGTTGTAACTATAAGACCTCAAGAGTTAGACAAATCATACATGAATTGGCTAATTTGTGGACCATTTACATACAATATTGCACAAGAATCCTTCTACAAATTATAGGTAATGGTAACTACATCTATAGTCATCACTTTGTATATTCTATGGGCACAACCGATCTGTCCAAAATTCTATGTGTTACCGCATCCCACAACCAAAGATTATGTACATAGGGATTCAACTATAAAAACAATTTTCCAAATAAAGGAGAATGAATACTCATGAAAAAGGGGGCATATAGGATAAAAAAGGGTACTGAAATGAACATTTACTCCCTACTTCAAAGAGGCATAATAAAATCATGTGTCAACCTATGATAGAGAACATAATAGAATATACAGAACTTTGGACAACACATTTCCCCCTTATGGGAGAGTGAGCAGTATGGTTGGCATCTTTATCATCTGGATATAAGATATACAAGACAGATTAAAGCACCCAAAAGAAAAATAAGAGCAATGACAATTGTGAAGAAACTGACCTTTACAACAACAAGAAATACAATAGATCAAAACATTTGTCAAATTAACCTAACAAGGCTCACGAGTCCAAAAAGGGGTTTGCCATATTGACCAAGGAGATTTACAAGTCCTAAAAGAACACGTGACATTAAAAACACATCAATAAATATTGGTAATTCAATATTCTAAAACAAACATGATCAACCTTGTCACACAGGGATTATAAATGAACCACCAAATGGAATCAAATGCAGCCACAATATGAGGAATTAAACCACAGCACCTACCCCAACTAGGGGTATCAAAGAATTCAGCAAACAGTCACCCAAATGTATAACTAAAAAACCATCTTTAAGAATTAGATAAGGAAACAAATCAGAGATCTCCCAACAAAATCCAAAATTTGTTATACCCGAATTACTAGTCCCAAAGCTGTAGGGAAGACATCTCCCAAACTATGGTGAAGACAACTCCATGAAGGTAGTCCCGTAACTTGTAAGATATAGGACCTAGACGAATTCTCTTTCCACCAGGGCCCAGCTCCTCACCCTCAACAGCTCTTTTTCACTGCTAAGAGCTGAAGCATTTGTTGTAGCAGTAGTAGAAGCATTTGTTGTAGCAGCAGTAGATGCTAATAGAGGAATCTTTATGCCTAAGCCAATAATGATCTTGCTTCATCCCTTCCTTTTCTCAGTCTTGCCATAACGCAGTAAGCAGTAACATACTGGTATAGGGCATGACCTAGCTCTTGCCTTGCCATATGAAGCTATTGCTCTAACTCAAAAGTGGATAACATCAATCCATCCCACTCATTCTGAAAATTTCTCAGTAACACGGGGATGCTCGCAGCCTGGGGGACCTGGGCTTCACTATCTCGCTTGTTTTGATTGAAACTATGTCTTCCATAGTGAGTAGCTCCCCAGTCATAGGGAATTTTCTATAATCCGCTACATGTCGCTCGATTAATCTCTCCTTCTCTGCAGTTGGATGGATTATAAGCTGTGGATAATCAAATAAATAGAGAGGAAGAAGAGAGTGGCTTCAGTGGGAACCGAGAGGCGGAAAGAGAGTGTTCTGCACTGAGGGGCTGAGGGAGAAACAAAGAGGGGGGAAATTAGAGAGGGAGAGGAACCGAGTAAAGAGGGGGATGCTGGGAGTGGGAAGAGAGATTAGAGAGGGAAAGTGAGAGAGAGAAAAGGTGGAGCAGGTCGAAGCTGAGATGGAGAGAGGGGGATTACTAAAAGAGAGCGTGAGGGAAAGAGAGAAAGAGGTGGAGAAAGCAGGTCGCCGGTCTGAGCACTGGCGCTAAATACCCCCCGTGTTCCATTCCCTTCCTACCTGTGCCAACCAAGAGAGAGAGTGAGAGATAGAGAGAGAAAGAGAGGGAAAGTGAGAGAGGGAGATGGGGCCAGAGCCGATACTGGAGCCAGCTCTAGTGAGGGGAGAGATCACCGGCGAAGTATCCCTACAGAGAGCATGAGAGAGGGTGAGAAAGGGATAAAGGGCAAGAGAGAGGGCCAAAGAGAGAAAGGGTGAGGCGGTGGCATCGGCAGAATCCCCCCTCCTTCTTCTTCTCTATTTTCTTCTTTTTTTTTTCTACTCACCCCAGCTACGAGAGGGAGAGAGCTGAGGGCGAGAGAGCTCCCAACGCCAGCCCCCCTTTCCTCCTTCTCCCCTCCCCCTTTTTTTTCTTTTTTTTTTTCTTTCCTCCCTCCTCTCTCTGCAACCCACCCCAAAAGAGAGTTCAAAGAGCGAGAGCTCTCCCCTCTTGTGTCATCATCTTTCCTTCTTTTTATCTTATCTTTTTTTTATTATTTTATTTCTTTTATATTATTTTTATTATTTTTAGGTGGTTGACACTTTGCAATACCATGCGCCATGTGGCGGGACAAGGGGCACATTACCATGCGATGCGCCATGTGGCAGAGGGAAATGATACTTTGCAACGCCACATGCCACGTGGCGGGACAAGAAGGGTATTTTGAGAAATCTTTACAGATTTGTCTCGGGTCCGCTTTTTGGTGCACCAACCTCCGACAGAAGCAAATTTATAGTGCTTTTCAAGGTTCTTGGGCATTCTAAATACACTAGCTCAATCAGAATTTGATTTTGACATATGCATGATGACGAATAGTGATGACACGATAATCTAAGAAATGTTCGGTTGCATTTTGGAGGGGTAAAATGGTCAAATTTCAAATGGGTTAATTCACCTAAAATGTAATCTCAGATTTCCTTGGAATGTTGGTTTAATTAGTTCACTCGTTCGGTACTCGATCATGAAATTATTTGCAAACTCGTATCCCAACAAATCCTGTATTTTTTTGTTACGGTGATGATTGGGAGCTAGTGGGGTCCCCCGTAGAAATTCTGCAAGAGACAAACTTTTGAGGGTTGAAGAACTTGGGATGTGGTGAAATTAGCTAGCTGTCTTTTGGGTGCCAGGGGCACCTCTGTAGGCCCAACAAGTGTTTGTACGATAGGAATGGAACTACGAAAACATGGGTGGTAAAACCATAATTTGTCAGCCAAGAATGTTGCACACAAGAAGGCTTACGATGGCTAAGAAAATATGAAAATATTGTAATTGGTTGTCTGGAAATTAGGTTGTTACACAATTATCAATGAATCCCCGAAAATGACAAGTTATCAGAGACTGGTGTACTTTGAAAGAAATGAAGATAGTTCTGAAAACCGGAAAATCGGATCCGAGTACGAATCTGCATATAATTTAATGTCTATAGTACCTTTGTAACCACAATGTCTGCGGGAAACTTTAAGGGCACGTATTAAACCTCCTAGAGTCCTAAGCTTCCTAAACCAAGGTTGCCTAAGGTCTAATCCTAAACATTGTTTTAGAGAGCATACAAGATTTGCTCGAGGGTCCAAGTTAAAATGTGGGTGTTGACAAGCGGGCTCCTGCTGTCACAGGCAATGTAATGGTCCTAACAGGATATAATTTATCTCCAATGAAGCTGATCAATTGTGTTGTAATTGGTCAGATTTTCTCATTTCTGATTTATATTTGCTTGAAACCAGACAAGTATAGGATATCTGCTGAACTACCATTATCTATCAGTATCCTTCGGGTCTGATAGTTGGCTATAATCAACGTGACCACCAAGGCGTCATCATGGGGATGGTGCACCCCTCTAGAATCCTCTTCAGTAAACGTGATATTCTCCTGCCAGATCCAAGGGCAATTCCTTGGTCTCTTGGTTGAATAGACTTCCCCTTGTGAAGCTTTTACTGCACGAGTATACGCCTTCCGAGCTGACGATGACTCACCACCTCCAGCCGAGCCACCAGCGATGACCTTTATTTCTCGTAGTGGCTCGGGTCCAGTATTCCTTTGGCTTGGTGATTCCTCTACCCTTTCTAGCGATGTCTGTGGGCGACCCGCTACAAAGCGCCATAATCTTCCTTTTCGGATGAGTGCTTCTGCCTGGTCTCTTAAGTCGATGGATTCTTCCGTATTGTGGCCGTGGTCGCGGTGGAACCGATAATATTTCTTCTGGAATCTTTTCTCTAGGGGGGCTTGAGCTTCTCAAGCCACTTCAAGGAAGGGTCATCCCGCACATACATGAACACCTACTCTAATAGGGAATTAGTGCGGTATACGTTTGTGCTCTACAAGCCGACGTATGCTTCCCTAGGTTATGTCACCCGATCAGCATTGTCTCTCATCCTGGCTTTAGCTTCGATCATTTTTGGTCGCTTGTCCCTTTTTCTCTTTAACAATTCACAGGGCTTATTCCCTTGGTTCCTTCTTGCTACCATTGCATCCTCGGCATTCATATGCTTTTAAGCCCTCAACATTAACTCGGTCATATTGCTCGGACGGGACTTCAAAAGAGAGAATAAGAATTTTGTGGGCAATAGCCCACCCATAAAGGCGGTGAGCACAACCTTTTCATCGGCGTCATCTACTTGCATCACCTCCCGATTGAAACGAGAGATATAGTCCCTTAGAGATTTCCCCTTTACCTGTTTAACATTAAGCAGATAGGTGGCTGGCCTGCGATAATGTCTTCCTCCTATGAAATGGCCTGCAAATAACTGGCTTAATTCAGAGAAGGAATTAATGTTATCGGGTTGATGACTATTAAACCATTTTCATATTGAACCCTTTAGAGTTGCCAGAAAAACCCTGCATATGACCCCATATGAATAATCATGCAAGAGCATCAAAGTTTTGTAGGTCTCGAGATGATCGAATGGATCCTTGCTTCCATCGAACGGCTCCATCAGGGGAATTCCAAACTTCTTAGGGAGATAATGCAACATGATCGTTATAGAGAAGGAGTGATCCGTTTTCTGCACCAATGCTTCTACCATAGAAGGATTTTTACCTCAAATAGCCTCCATTACCACGTTCAGTTGGTCCTGCATCTTCCGAATATGGTTATCTTATTTGGCAGTGGTTCCCACGCTCGCATCACTGGTATGTTGTGACATTGAAGCTCCTAGGCTCTAGCTGTCGTCTTCCCTCTTCCTACTAAGTTCTTCCACCCTTGGTCCAGGACGTATATCATCCTAGGTCTCCTCATCGTCGGGGCACAGATGTTTAATTCGCTCTATAAACCTGTGACTCAATTCCTAGTTTTGTTGTGTAATTTTTTTCATGTTGTAGTGGAGGTCTTGCAGCTTTTGCTCCAGGCTTACAATTCGGGCTACCTTGACCTCTCCTCTTCCTGAATCATTCGTGGATGATGCATTCCGACGAGCTTCCATTCTTCCAGATCGAGTTTCTACCATAAGACCTTTATATTGCCAGAAACATCCTTTGTTCCCACAAACGGCGCCAACTAATGATGCAGAGAAGCAGATCACTCAGATGGTCCTTTGGTGTCCCTCGATCCAGAATCTGGATGGTACCTGCACACAAGCAGGAAATGACATCTGTGTGGTGCCTGCCTATACCTCTCCAACGTCCAAGTCGGGTATCGTCATTCATCCGTTGTCTCGAAAATAATAGGCAGTCATCCCTTGATCATCTATATCGAGGAGTCTGCCGAACGACAATGAGGGTCGGTTGGCAATCCACTTCTCTGACGGGTCGGTAGGCAATCCAACTCTCTGACGGGTCGGTCGGCCATCCAACTCTCTGATGGATAGGTCGGCAATCCATTTCTTTGTCAGGTCGGTCGGCCATCGGGACCCGGTATTTGAACCTATAGTGGGTTGTTGAAAGAACTAGATGGGACCACTGATGGATCGGGGGGGTTCGCCCAGTTAATCGGCTCAGCCAACTGGGTCCAAATGCTCCATCATCAGAATGCGAAATAAGTAGGAAGAAGTGTGTTTTTCAGCAACCTAAAACTATGCAATCCACTTCTTTCTCTCTCTCTCTCTCTCTCAAACCCTTGAAGAAAACCCCTTCATGTGGCTGCTCTTTTCTCCCTTTTTCCCTTAATTTTAATTAGGTTTTCCACTTCCCCTTAGTCATCGTCAACGACTCCTTTTGTCAAAAGAATCTTTAATCCCAAAGTAAGTGGCTATTGTTACTGATGGATATAACTAAAGGCATACCCAACAAATCACCACCTTAGCTTTATTTTCAACCTCTTAAAGATTACTTATAGTTGTCTTTGTCTTGTATTATAATGTGACACAACTCCTTCATATCATACCAATTTATGATGTAGCTCCGCACTTCCTTTGCTTGAGTTGTTCTACCCCAATTAGTAAGGATGGCTCCACCAATCTTCAACAACGAATAAGAATGATCAAGTCCAAGCAATGCTTGAACTTCTCTATAGTAATTAACTTGGTCATCATGTTAGTTACATTATTGTTCTTTGTATAAACCTTAAATCAAATTTATCTTTCCATCTGTAACTAAATCTCATATCCAACAATACCTCACATCAATGTGCTTGATTTTAGAATGATAAACTTGATTTTTCACCAAGTGAATGGTAGTCATACTGTCACAATACAACATCAACCTTTCTAACTTCAACCTAAGCTTTGTAACTAAACCTATTACTCACGAAACTTCCATGACACCTTCAACGACAATATCATATGTTATGTCTCAGCTGTGGATAAGGCAGTTGTTGGCTATAGCATCACTTTCCAACTATAAGTCCACCTACAAGAATAAAGGGATACCTTGTCGTAAACCTCCTCTTGTATAAGTCACCTACATAATTAACATCAACATAGTTCATAATATATCTTATTCTTTTTTGTTGTTCAAATTTTAATGCCAAAATTTGTCGTACATTTTAAATACATTTGGATACACTTTATAGCATGAAAACACTCTCTACCTGGATTATTCATGTACTTACTCACCAAACTAACTGCATGTGAGAGATCCGACTTACTACATACCATTGTATACATAAAACTTCTCACAACACTAACATACGACACTTGAGACATATCCTCCATATCCTCATCTACAGTATGACATAATCTAGAAAATAATTTGAAGTGATTTACTAAAGATGTACTTTTTGGTTTAACACTTTGCATACTAAGCCTCTCTAGCACCCTTTTCCACATATCGCCCTTGTAATACTTAGAGTTTTCCAACCTTCTTGTCCCTCTCGATTTTCATACCAAGGATCCTTTTAGCAACACTTGGATCTTTCATGTCAAATTCATTACTCAACTTGGACTTCAATAAATCAACCTCATGCTTACTCTTTGTAGCAATCAACATGTCATCAACATATAATATTAGTAGAATAAAAGAACCATCCTCAAGAACTTTGTAGTAAACACAACTGTCATATTGACTCCTCATGTACCCAATCCATATCATGAAGGAATTAAAGCACTTGTACTATTGTCTTGCAAATTAGTTCAACCCATAAAGTGATATGTTCAACTTACAAACAAACTTCTTTTTTCCTTGCTCTTTGAACCTTTCTAGTTGCTCTATATAAATTTGCTTCTCAAATTCACCATGAAGGAATGTCGTTTTCACATCCAGTTACTCTAACTCTAATCGAATAAAACAACCATGAATAATATCACCCTGATTTAGGTTTCTTCTACTATTGAAGAGAATATTTTATTGTAATAAACTCTCTCTTCCTATCCATAGCCATTTTTCATTAACCAAGTCTTGAACTTTTCACCATTTTTCCTGATAGTGCTTCTTTTTTTTGGATATCCATTTGTAGCCAATCACCCTTTTACCTTTTGGTTTTTCAATAAATTCCCAAGTGTTGTTTCTATAAAGTGACTCAATTTCTTCTATTATTGCAGTCATCTAATTTTTATTATCCTTGCAACTAATAACATCTTAGAAACAATATTGATTACCACTACCAACAACTAATGAAAATGCTATAATATATTTAAAACTATACCTGACTGGCACCTTTTGAGTTATCTTGTCCCTGCTTGTAACAAGACTTTGCTATTGTTCCTATTATTATACCTTCCTACTAGAAGACTCCATTTGAAAAGATTTTACCATATTCTCTTCCCTTTTTGGCCAGATTGTATCTTTTTGCTCCACCTAAACTAAATTTTCACTAGCATGAGAATCAATCAAATGATTTCATTTATCCCTATTAACTTTCAACATATTCTCCTCATCAAATGCAATATCCCTACTAATGACTTCCTTAAGTGCAATTGAATCTCAAAGTTTGTAGCCTTTGTTTATACCTTTTTATATCCAATGAATTACATTTCCTTGATTTTTAGATCCAATTTAGATTGTTGTTGCTCATTCCTATGAACATATGATAAACAATCAAATACTTTAAGAATGTGATGACCAATTGTTTTACCTGTCCAAACTTCTTTTGATATTTTGAATTCAATCACTTTTAATAGTGATTTGTTGACAATAAAATATGTCATGTCTACTACTTTAACCGAAAAACTTTTCAGTAAACCTTCTTGTAACCTCATGCGCCTTGCCTTCTCGAAAAGAGTTTTATACATGCATTATGCTATACAATTCTATTGTGGCCTTTATGGTGTAATGTAATTCCTTCATTTTGACAAAACTCAATAAACTCAAAACTTTTATATTTTAAGCCATTGTTAGTCCTCAGATACCTTATCTGTTTTCTAGTATGTATTTCAATTTCTATTTTCCATTACTTAAATTTCAAGAATGTTTCTAATTTTTGTTTTATAAAATAAACACACATTTTTCTCGAATAATCATCAATAAATGAAATAAAGTACAGAGATTCATCTTTAGAAGGTATTAATGTAAAACCCCATTCATCATAATATAAATACTATAATATTTTTCTTACTTGTACATTATCATGTTTTTAAGTTGATTTGATACCGTTTACCATACAAACATAATTTGCAAAAATTCACTTTGCAAATCTTTACTCCTTTAAGTAAACCAAGATTATGCAATATCAACAAACCCTTCTCACTCATATGTCCTAGCCGCATATGTCATGGACTGGTATTATCCACATCTGAATCACTTGGAGTTGTCACAGTTGCTCTACTTATAATAGTATTTCATATCAATCTGTATAAATTTTCTTTCATTTTACCTCTCATGACAACCATTGCCCATTTCGTAACTTTAAGGGTTCCTCTTATTATCATAAAATTGCAATCAATCGAGTCTACAACACCAAGAAAATAAGATTTTTAATTAATTCTAGGACATACCTAACATCAGTGATAGTTCTCACCATACTATCATGCATCTTAATTTTAATAGTACTAATACCAATAGTTTTACAAGTTTCATTGTTATCCATTAATTAATACAGTTCCGTCATTATAGGGTTGGTAAATGTCAACCCACTCCCTATAAGGGCACATATGATAAGAACATCATGAATCCATAATCCATGTTTTAGAAAAATAATTCATACTTGTAGAAACTGCTAGAACATCTTACATTATAATCTGAATCATCCTCTGCAACACTAACTTAATTTGAACACTTTTTATTTTTCTTCTTCTATTCCTCCAAATCTTTTTTACGCTTTCCTTTGATTTTGAACGTAACCTCTCTTTGTTTTCAGAGCCTTTGGTTTTTCCTTCTTCCACATTGATG
The DNA here is from genome assembly GCA_025762735.1 of Platanus orientalis. NCBI lineage: Eukaryota > Viridiplantae > Streptophyta > Magnoliopsida > Proteales > Platanaceae > Platanus > Platanus orientalis. The sequence continues at coordinate 10,295 of JAOXJP010037569.1, forward strand.
AGTTGATTCACCCTTAGCCAATAACCTATTTGTTTGGGAACCGTTTTTCAAAGTGTTTCAGTCTCCAATAAAGTCGCTATCACCTCATTAACCTTGAGATTGTATTTTCTAACTAATAGCGTGGTTACAAGTGTATCAAAGGAGTTAGAAGATAAGTCAAAAGAAAATAGCCTTGGCCTCTTCTTCATTTTTCCTCCCAACGCTTAAAACTTAAATAATAATTTTATTAAAAACATTAAGATGATCTAAAATATTTGTTCTTTTATCCATCCGCAATTGATATAATTGTTTTTTCAAGATCAATATCTTTGTGAACGATATATATATATCTTCATCTCAAGTTCCTCTCAATCATCAATAGACATGGATGTTAAGTTAAGCCCTTACTATATCAAAATGCCTTTTATTGTGCTTTAACACAAACTAATGTTATTTTTTCCATCAAAGGGATCCACTTTAAAACTTAGCCATCGAGAATCATTTCCTACCATCATATTAAACTCTGCTAATAATCAAGAACTTGTTTTTAATTCCTATTCTCCTTGGCCAAACCCAGTGTTCTGATACCACTTGTTACGACTTGGAACAAATATTCCAGTATGAATAATAAGAAAAAAATAAGAAGAAAATAAGAGACACTAAGACTTGTGTGACTTGCTGATGTGTATACGTCCATAGGAGAATCAAATCTTTTTTCATGATAAGAATGTGAAATACTTACATAAGGAGTTTTTATGCAATCCAAAACTCACTCGTTTTCTCCTTTTACACCATCTCTCTCTCACTCTCAACCCATTGAAAACAACTCAAGAAGATATTAAAACCGGCTCTTGTGTGATTACTGGTACTCTTTCCCTTGTCCCCTAGGTTTTCCACTTTCGATGAGTCATCTTCCTCGTAAAAGGAGTCTTTCATCCCAAAATTAGTGGCCACCGTTAGATTAAGAGATGATCTACAGTTGGCTGAAACTAAAGACATACTCGATAAAGGAGTTTACTATTTTGCACGCTGTCTTGCAACTTCCACATCCTCTTATTAAATTTGCTTGGACCAAAGACTTGGGGAAAAAAAAATTAGTGCTGTATCCAACGCTAATACATAGCTACATATAATCATATCATATCGTCTATCAAGAAAATAAATCATATGATATCGTTTTTTTGTTTTAAATGACTTCCAGTCTAGCTTATTGAAGAAAAGTGAAATGACAGCTTTGCTCGATACAAATATAAGATTAGGAAGGTGTGGAGGAAGCAAAAGAGGATGTGGAAATAGCACAGCAGAAGAGGTATTCCAAAATTGTACGATTAAGTTGATAAAGCATTTCATTAAATAAATCACAAATTAATAAATCTAATCTATATATCTTGCAAATAGGTCGTGATGGAATCCTAAGTTTTGGAATTATTATTAGTCTTTGTCAAATAATAATAATAATAATTATTATTATTATTAGAGAATTGTTAATTAAGGGAAATAAAGAAAACCTTTAAAAATTAAAATAAAATAAAATGTTGACCAAACAAAGGTGTCCTCTCATTTTCCAAGAAAACAACACCTCCCCATGAAGTGATGGTTATGACTTCTTTCAGTGACCACTAACTTTTCACTGCAGCAACAGGTCCCATATTTGAGACGGTTCAAGTGGGTGCAGCAGTTGATTCTTCCAAACTGAACCACGCACAACGTATACGGATTAACATCTAGTGGTGACCCAACCAATCTCACCCGCCCAAACTCAGTTATTTCGCTGTCTGGCTCACATAATTACCATTTAACTTATTTACATCCATAGACAACTTCAATTGAGAAGCCAAAATGAGATCGTTGAACTAGGGCTGTCAATGATCCATTTTTTATCTGAAATCCAAAGAATCCAATTCAAATTCTATTCGAAAAAAACAAATTTGAAATCACCTATATCTGATTTGAAATGTATTCAATTCATAAAATGCATATTCGAATTATAAACAAATCAAATTTGATAATACTTACATCCACTCCAAAAAAAATCCGTTCGAAAAAAAGTTCGAAACACAGGGAGACATTTAGGATCTATGTAAATATTTGGTTAAGAAGTTATCTATAATTTTTTTTTAAATTATCTATAGTAAATATATTTTATTATTATTAATTTAAAATAATCTAAAAGAGATGATAAAGAATCGATATATGATCAGCTGCAACAAATTTGCTGTAGCTTTTAAGTAGCACAACAAAAAAACATAGGTATTTTATCTTTTAACATGGGTTGTTCTGTCTTTGAACATGGGGTTTTTGTCTTTTTGTGTCCTTTTTTGTTATGCTACTCAAAAGCTACAACAACATTTGTTGTAGCTGATCATTTGGCTAAAGAATCATGTATATATCTTTTATAAGGGTACGATTAGGTAAATACAATGGAGATAAAGGATAGAGGTAAAAGAGTTAAATGAGGGCATTATAGTAAAATGAAATAAGATACAATTAAAACCCTAGCTCGTTTTCAATTGAGCGACTAGGAAAAGAAATGGCCCCTAGCGATGGCAACAGAGCACCCCGACGGTAGAATGAAGATGGTACCGATAGATTATTTTCTTTTTATCCTTTCTTTTTTTCTTTCTTTCTTCTTCTTCATCTCCTTATTCTTCTTCTTCTTCTTTCTTTGATCATTTTTTTTATATAGATATTACTGATTTAGGTTTTTGAGTCTTTTGAAATTTATTTGGTTACTCCTGTAGATCTTATTAGTAGAGAGAGATGTCTTCAATGGAAGATAAAACTATAAGGCTATTTAGATTCCGGTGAAGCGTGATGAAAATGCTTAAAGATTGTGGTTAATTAGTGGGAGATTTTGAGATTAACTTGACAATAACTCAATTTGTAGATGAACTTAGTGAGACCGTTAAAAGGGAGGATCTTGTTATTAATAAGCCCAAGCATTCAAGTATGCGAGATTTTGCACTTCTTCTTTTTTTTTTTTTGGGTAAAAGGGTTCTGAAGTTGTATGGTTTATATTTCTTTCTTTCTTTCTTTCTTTTTTCATGGGTGAAAGGGTTACGGTTAGAGTATATATGTCTGCAGCTTCTTCTTCTTTTTGCCTTCCTTCTCAATTTGTTTAATAAATTGGATATTCGAATTCATATCCGAATAAACTAAACGAATTTCAAATTCAAAACATGTTTATGAATATCCGTCGAATCTCATATTCAAATTCAGACCTATCTAATAGCCAAACGGAATGAATACAAATATGCCTATATTCAATTCATATTCGCTCCGTTGACAGCCCTACGTTGAACCACACAACTCTACAAATTCCATTGCAAGCTATATATGACAATTTGAAATTTTGAATGAGCTAAATAAAATTCTGAAAACCTTCAACTACAAGTAAGTATGCGCAAAAAAGCAGAAGCAATAAAGATCCCCAAGCATGCCTTAACAAGAAATGTGGAGGGAACCGTCATGATGATATCTCCAATAGTGTCATTTTTTAAAATTATCTTCTACTTGTGTGTTTAAATCATAATTTGTAACTACGAATAATAAAACTATGAAACTAAAATTAGAGAGAGAGAGAGAGAGAGAGAGAGAGAGTTTACAGAAAGATATGTTTACCTGAAGCTCGAAGTCGGAGCTGAAGCAGGCGATGTTGCCATCCCACAGTGCCCACCATAGTTATAATCATTGCCTTGGGACGAAACCACCACCTTCCACTTTCGAATGGTGGCTACCACAACCCGCGCCAAGCCTATGAAGGGGCTTCCCTGGGGCTTAACACAACGATAGTAGCGTTTTCCAAACAAGAAAACAACTAAGCCCATGATATTCATGGCAATGCAAACGCCGAACCCCCAACCCCAGCCCACGTTGTCTTCCATATAGACGAGGGCAGTGGAAGCTATAACTGAAGCAACGTAGAGTGTGAAGAAGTACCAATTGAAGAAGATCCCTTGACACTTGGCCTTTTTTAGTTGATTGGCGCCCATGGTAGCTATTGTGTAGTGCGTTCCCCCGATTCCTATAGACAATAGGGCTATAGAACTGTAGAGGACGGCCAGTTGAAGCTTTGACGCCGTTTCGCAGGTGGGTGGACCGTTTGCACATGGTGGAGGCCTTAGGGATCGTAGGGTTGCCGTTAGAGTTAACAGAATCATACCCTGCATGTAAATGTTTTATTAGTTTTTCATAGTATTATTTAGAAGTTATAAGAGCTTTTTTTTTTTGTTTTTTGTTTTGACTTATACTTAAATTAATGAGAGTGTTACCAGCACAGAGACAATAGAGGAAATGGTGATGACGGAAAAGCAGCCCACGAAGGAGTCAGCGATGATGGCACCGGCGATTGGGAACAGACTGGTGCAACCGTTGACTACGTTGGAGATCTGGGCTGCGTCGATGCTCTTCACGTTGAATTCTCCGATTAGATATACGATCAGGTTCGACATCCACCCGGCAGCTGCAAGTGTCAGACCCATCACCCCCACTGCCGGTGCCCAAAGAGACAAAACAAGCATTTCCACATTAGAAATGTTGGTACATGTGTGTGAGAGAGAGAGTGATAACGGAGGGATTCACTGCAAATACTAGCTTGACTCATTATTGCCGAGATAACAATATATTTGATTAGCTTTGTATCAAGTAGCCACTAAATCATCTTGACTTTCAATCCAATCAAACTATATGAAATAGGTTTAATTTCTTGCATGGATTCTTTGTTGAGAATTCGTATCCCAATACTGCGATTGTACATTATTCAAAGTACTAATGATATAATCTAATTAATGTAAGTGATTTGAAAATCAAAGCACTAGACATGAGATATTATTTGAAAATCAGGTCAAGAGGACAGTATGGAATCTCCAGTTTGTGAATTATACTACTTTTTGACAGTGTTCATATCTCAATGCGATTTTATTTCTTGTATTTACATACACATCCAACACATTCTTTTGATCAAATAAAAATAAATAAAATAATAGTATTTTTGTGGACTTCAGTGTTAAAATAAAACTTGTCTTGAAGAAATAAATGTAATATAGTGAATAATAGATTGTTAAATAGGTTGTCGTAGGTCATACCATCAGTTAGTTGTAGGTGTGCGACTAAGCCAACTTGTCTAGACCACCACTTCCATTTCAGGCCGTCTAAAGGCCATTATATTAGGTGACACCCAATATGTCGTGGGTCCTTACATATAAAATGTGTACCACTTACGGGTCACCGCCCAAGTCAAAACTTATGTCATAAATGCGGTCATCTTGAGATAGGAGTATTTAAATTTTTGCGGATGTGATTGCAATGTTGCAACGCATTGGTGTTATTGCTAAATTTTGGTTGTTAAGACGTTTTTCTTGAAATGGGTGAGTTAAGGCAGGGATTGGGAGGGGAGACGAGATCAAGATGTAATGGGCCATACAAATAAAGAAACTGATGAAATGAAGTAGTGGGCAACAAGCAAAATGGTATGAAGACTTGGCCCATATGCAGTAAACCGTTCTGTCTTTGTTGCCAAATTTGGAAAGCCCTGACTGATGCCATAATTAATAATTCGTCATATGCTCTAAACTTTCGATTTCCTCTTACAAGTTGGTCCAATTCAAATAATTGTTTTGTCCGAATTGAAGCAAGAAAAGTGGAGTCCGGATCTTCTACAATCGTTAAACTACATTAACATGCAACGATTGTTTATTTTTAATTTTTTTGGTAATAGCAACGATTGTTTATAACATGATGCATATAAAAATTTAGAATGCCTATCAAAATTTGATTAATGTTTTAAATTTTTGTATATACATTTTTCACAATATGTATTTTAATGAGGGTAGAGGATCTTAGCCAGAAAAATGACAAATCAGGTCTCAGTCCTCGTCTAGGAGCTCGCTAGACAATACAATCTTGAAAGTCAATTTTGGTGGGATGTCATGGGAAAATCAAGATTAGTACAATTATCATGAAACTCATCAAAATATTCTCTCTTAGAACATATGCGAATAAAATAACTTGAATCTAATATCTACTCATCTTGAGATGAAATATTCATTTTTTTGGTTACTGTGAGAGCTTCTCCAAAATATTTTTCATACTCTTCTTTTTATGTCGTTACAACCGCAACACCACCACTGGGAATATCACCCTTGTTCTTTTTAGCACATTCTGAACAATCTTTTTTAATGTTGTCAAACTCATTGGAATGCAAGTTTAGCCAAAATAGGAGTAGAAACGAGGGAGTAGTTAAAATTGATAACCAAGATATACCCCAGAGT
>JAOXJP010037580.1:0-16542 GCA_025762735.1 Platanus orientalis
CAGCCACACCTTGGGAACACCCAAATCTTTAAAAACTTGTTTGTTCTTCACTACTAAATTACGAGGAAGGGTTGCTTTTAAATAGGCTTACAACTTTAAGAAATTGGAAACTTGCCACAATTAGAAACTTCCTAAAATTCTAAACTTGCTAGCCAAGTTTTCTAAAAATATAACTTTCTAAAAACTTATTTTCCTAAAAATCAAAACTCAAAACTTCCTAAAAACACAATTCCCGTTTTTAGTGACCACCCCTTAGTGATTTGGTCATAACTTTTCCAAATCACCTCGGATTTGCGCAATCTCGGTCTCATTAGAAAGGTAACTGAATAACCTATTTAATTACACCAAAATCAAGCTAAAAAGTCAAATTTTGACCTTTGAAAAAGTGGGCTGAACATTAAAAACGGGATTACTCTAAAAAACCCAATGTTGGGCATTATTGGCTTTATTACATGGACACATAAAATGTTGTACTCCTGTTAAAAGAGCTTAAATAACCCTACATAACATGTACTTAGATCTAGCCTTCTTATGTGGGGGTACATGCATAAGTCTTGCTTGATTGTCTGCATCAAGGGGGTTAAAGGGATTAGCTCATAATTTTCAGTATCGGGGAGTAAAGTGTTCTTTGCAGCAGTTTCTGTTTGATTCTTCTGCACTCAGTGGTTTGTTATTGGGTTTGGTATGTATTAACAATGTTTAAGTTGAGTGTGGATGTTTGGGTGGTTTTTGGGTCATATGCTGCTTTGTTGTCATTCTGGATTATCCTTGTGGTTTTCTTCTTCTTTCTTCTGCTTCTTGTTTGGGTCTCCTCAGGTTTATGTCAAACCTGGATGTGGACTCCCTTGTATCTTCTTTTCTTTTTCCCTCACTACCAAACAAGGGATAGAGAACAAAAAAATTACTAGAAAGAAACAATGAAGTGGCTTGAATAATAAGATATGATAATATCTTCCACAATTGATCAATTATACTGCATATGTTTTATTTGTAACTCTTGAAGTCTTGATATATTAACTTGATACATTTTCTACAATCCGTCACAAATACTAATGTTAAAAGGTCAAATTATAACTCTTTAACTGTAACAAAACCAACTAAAGTGATTAAATACCCTTTCTTCTGCTTAACAACTAAGTTCCCTAGGAAACCCGAGAGCTGTGGTTTTAACTCAAACCCTTAAACTAACAAATTTTATCTTGAATGAATTTTTTGTTCAGCAAATTAAATCGGTCAATGAGTTCATCACATTTAGATTCTTTTTAGTTTTGTGTATTCTTTTTTCTCTTAACTTGTTTGTGTGAATTATTGCTAAAATGTTATTTGATGAAGGCTATTTTGTACTTAAAATTATGTTGTTTTCTCAGGCTGTAAAGCAACTGCTTAGGCTGGATGCAGATAACCCCGATTCTCATCGATGCTTGGTATGTCTTTTTTTCAACAATTGTTTTAAGTCTGAGGTTATCATAGTATTGTTAGTCTATCCATTGATATGGAATCTATTAGCAGAGAACTCTTGTTTCTTGTGCATCAGTAATACTAGCAATAGCCCTTAAAAATATGTCATTAGTCTCATTATCATTCTTCATGTGCTAAATTTGGACTTCTTATTACAGATAAGATTCTTCCAAAAAGTGGACACGATGGCAGCTCCGGCCACTGATTCAGAGAAACTCATTTGGAGTGTTATAGAAGCGGAGCGCCCTAATCTGAGGTTTCCATGGAACTTGCATTTTCCTGATACAGTCTTAATTATTCTTTAAAGCCACTTAAGAGTCTCATAGTAACTACCATTTTGCAGTCAATTGCATGACAAATCTCTGATTGAAGCGAACAACTGTTTCTATGGGAAACACAAAGGTTTTTCCTTACTTCTGCAACTACTATACACATGCACATTATCATAGTTGAAGAATTGTGTGAATAAATTACTAATTTTTTTTTTTTCTCCTTTTGAAGATTCCTTAATGCATAGAGCAGCAGTTGCAGAAATTCTATATGCTTTGGAATCTGGAAAGAAGCCTGAGGCTATTAAACTTATTGAAGATTCAACTAACAACCTCATGTCAACGTAATGTTTATTGTTATTGTTTTTCTTCCGTGGTCTGAAATGGTATCTTTATTAGTTTCAATTGTGTGAGAGTAAAACTCTCCATGTTTTTCTAACCAGAAATGGAGCATTAGGACCAGTCAAGGAATGGAAGCTTAATGACTGCATTACAGTTCACAAATTACTTGGAACCGTCTTTGTTGACCCTGATGCTGCATCTAGTAAGTGCTTCCAAATCTTTTTGTCTACCCTTGCCTCTTTCTGCTGTGAACATAGAGGGAAATGCTCCCCTCAGTTAACTGATAGGATCATACTTACCATATATGACATTGGTCATCTCCTTGGTCAAAACACGTGGACCAATAAAAGCTCAATTATCTCCCTTGGGGAAGAAAAACCAATACTTACACTCTTTTTTTTTATTGGGGGTTATTAAGATGCTTCTACAGTTTCCCTGAAGAAGGATAAGGAAACGATGAAGGGATACCAAAGTAAAGAAAATGGGTCACATGCCATACTCGACCATGTACTTGGATACTCCCTGTTGGTCAAAATACTTGGATCAGCACAAGCTTGATTACCTCTTCAACTCAGAGCATTTTCCAAAAATAAAATTAGTACATTGTGTTTTCCAAAAATAAAACAACCCAGGGAAAAAAAGAAAAACCATAAAACTAAATCATCTTCTGAATTAAGGGAGGATGATATTTACCATGCCTTACCATGTATTTGTGCAATTTTTTTTTGGTCAAAGCTCTTGGACCAATACAAGGTTTTATTGTGAGGTGATAGCACAAAGTAAAATTACAATTACTTCATTTTGGTTTGTCTATTATACAATCTCAAATGATATGTTTTTAAAATAACCAAATATCCGGTCTGGCCAGATTAACTCAAAAAATTGGTTATCTTCTCTTGTTCTCTTGCAGGATGGAAAGTTCGGTGTGCTGAATACTTCCCTTTATCAACATACTTTGAAGGCAGCCTCAGCTCAGCCATATCAAAATCTGTGGAGGACAAGATAAATAAGGCACCCCAAAACCAGGGTGTAAACCATCAGGAAGTTGTTCAAAGCGGAGATTCTCATTCCATAAATGGAAAGTTAGAAGCATTCAAGGACCTTACCATTTAACTTCACTGACCTCTTGAACTAACCCATCTGGAGGAGTTATAGGAGTTTCAAAAGATTACACAAGAGAATCACAAGATTCAGAACCATGCCAAGCTCGGGGGCAAGAAAAGTGTACCTGAAGATTGAAAGGAGAGGAAGCAGCTCATGCCTGAAGATTGTCCCTTGAGGTTTTGTCAGCAAATGTGCGGTGGGAAATCAGATTTTGTATTGAGACTTTCTTTTGTTTTTCTGCATGGCCGTTTCTTCCACCCGGTTGTGGGATGGATTCTATCACATGTATGTATATTTATTTCATTATGTGGTGAGAGTCGTTGAATCCAATGTTGAGTATTTACCAACAACATAGGGAAGTGGTGGGTTGAGTAGGGTTTGTTATTTACATCATTTCCCGTGCTTGTTGTACCCAGCCCTCTTTTTTTTCAAGTCTTGGCAGTTATTTAATCATGTTATGTACACTACAGAGAACGTGGACAATTTTGGCGTGACAATTTTGTATCCATTGATACTGCAATGATGATCAACAAGCTTCCTTTGGAATGAAGGAAAATAATGATTTTTATTTATTTTTGGGTGATCAAAGCCACTTCAGTTACACGTAGGATATCACAATGTGCATAGGCTAGGGTGGCCTTACTTGTTAACAGTTGATATTCGTTTTTTAACTTAATGCTGGGGAAATTTGCCAACGATACAGCAATAGGGTGTGCTTGAGGTAATGAGGTGCTTCTAAGCAAGGAATAAAATTATGACTTTGATAGATATTTCATTCTTGGGAGTTACTGAAATTTTGCTGGAATGTTGTGAAATAAGGGAAAGTTTTTTCCAGTTTTGCTGTTAATCAGTGGAAATTTCAATGAAACTTGGAAGGAATGTCAAGTATAATAATCACACAAGACTCAACTATATATATATATATATATATATATATATATATATTGGCTTTTTTATTGTTTTTGTGTTTTGGGTAGAACCTATAGAAATTACTGATACCAGCGAAATATCACTTATATTTCACTGATATTGAAAAAATGGGTAAAATTTTCAATGAAATTTGTAAACTTCAGCACCACCTTGACATCCACCCTTAAAAGTAGAAAATATTTTAAATAAGTTTTGCTGAAATTTTAAACCATGCCCCTACATTTGAATTGTTCAGCACATCCACGCAAAACTAGTCACAGAGGTCTCTTCTTTAAGAAACTGCAACGCATCGTCTCAGGCACTGGCCACAACTCAGCTAAGAATATAGGTGAGGAGCACTGTTCCTGTGACTGGCTTCCATTGTGTGGCCACCGATGGGGTGTAAAAAGCATCTTGTGGGTATTTTGCTAATTGCATTTTTGGGTGTTAAACGGATTTAATGTATACCCTCTAGATGCTTTTCATGCGCCATGACTGCGTGCCGCTCAAGAGGCTACAAGTTGTTTGTATAAGTGGATACCTGGATAAATAAATGGAAACAAATACGGATCCTGTTGGCAGACTTGTATTTTTCTCTTATTCTTTCCTTATTATATATATACAACTTAGATGTATTCGGATATTTAACTGGAGCTGATCAACGTAGTTCATTATTTGGTCCAACTATAATTGGATACACCCTAGAGCGATCATCTGTCTACCTAAGTGGTTTGCATAACTACGAAATGTTGCAAGAAAGATCCAAGATGTTAGAAGGTCCTCCACATCATTCATGTGAAAATGGTATAAAGAGTTTGATTCATTCATGGTGGATCATGGATATAAAAGAACAGCTTCAGACCATAATGTGTTTACGAAGAAATTTCATAATGGTGATGTTATCATTCCTTTGTTCTATGTTAATGTTACGTTTATAGTTGGATAGGACACCAGCAAGATTAATAGGTTGAAAAAGGAGTAAAACAAGTCCTTTGCCATTAAAGACTTAGAATTAGCACAAAAAATATTGGATATGAAGATCTCTTGTGATTGGAAGTTATGGTTATCACAATAAAAGTACATTGAAATTTGTTTGAAATATTCAATATGGATAAAGCAAAACCAATTGGCTTTCCACTTCTAGGTCACTTCAAGTTAAATAGTTAGTAAATCCCTTTAAGTAAGAAGGAGAGATAAAATGAGAAAAGTTCTCTATGCATTTGCAGTAGGAAGTTTGTTGTATGCCATGGTCTACACGAGACTCAATTGCACATACAGTTGGTATTGTTAGTAGATTTCTTGTCAATCCTAGAGAATAACAATGTAAAGTAGTTAAATGGATACTTAGGTGTTTTAAGGATTCTTCTAAGATGTGTTTATGTTTTAGAGGTGGTAAGCCTATGTTAGAAGGTTTTACAGATGAAGATACGATAGGTGATATTGATTCCGAAAAGTCCATATATGGGTACTTGTTTAGTTTTACAAGGAGAGCTATATCATGGCAGTCCAAATTGCAAGTGTATGGCCTTATCTACCATAGAGGCCAAATATATTGTAGCTACATAAGCTTCCAATGGGATGTGGATGAAGAGACTCATTCAAGAACTTGGTTTAAAAAAGATGAAATTTGTCGTTTACTATCACAGTCAAAGTTTCATTTACCTTAATAAAAGTCCAATTTTTCATTCCAAGTCTAAGCATATTAATATGCGAGACCACTGGATTCGAGACGTTTTGGAAAATAAATTGTTATAGCTTGAGGAGATCCATACCGATATAAATGGTTTGGATATTATGACCGAAGCATTACCCAAAGATAAGCATGATAGAGACATGGCAGGTTTAGGTTTGGTGGATCCCTCCTCATGAGTTTGGAGGGGAAGATTATTGTGGTTCCCTCCCATGAGGTGGGGACCACTTCTTTTTTTAAATACGAGGCATGTGCTTAGGTTAACCCAAGGGGTCTCTCTTGACTGTCTGGAGTGTTGGTGGTTGAGAGTTAGCATTAAAATGCTCCTTGTTTCTAAGAGAGAGAAAAAAAAGAGAGGGCATTCCATTCATTGGGTTTTCTTGAGGTTTTGACTTTGGCTTGTTCTTCCTCTCAACACACACCAACCGTACAACACAAGGAATGAGGGAATTTTTGGGCTGATTTTTCTCTCAACATTGGAAAAGAAGAAAGATGGGGGAGCAACTCAAAACCTTCAAGTTTTGTGCATCATCTCCTTGTTGGTGGATAGATTTTTCTAAATCCCCTTGCATCCATCTTTTGGATGATGATTATTCAAGTTGTTGCTTGATGATGAAATCTTCTAACTTGATTAGAGAAGATTTGTAACCCCATATATTTTATAAATAATGGAAGTATTTCTAAACTTGTGTCCCATGGTTTTTTTCCTTTACACCGAAGGGTTTTTCACATTAAAATTTTTGGTGTTATGGTGTGTTTTTGTGCTTGTGATTATGTTTCTTGTTACTTTACTATTATTTTGTTGTGAACTATTGTTTGAATTTGTTAACCTTTGATTTGCATATAGAAAAGGAAATGTGTGTGGTTTTTCAAAACATTTCTTGTGACCATTAGCTTTGCAAAGGAGGTGATTCACTCTAAAACTAAATCAGGGTTTTTGTTTAGTGGAATGGGAAACTATTTTAGCCCTTAACATGTGGATTCTTCATTGAAACATTTTCTTTACTCATGCTGATACCTCCAATTATTTCAGTAAGAAATTGTATGAGAGAGAGAGAGAGAGAATATTGAAGAAGGATGAATAATGCCAAAACTTAAGCACACATGAAGACTATCCTTGTTTATTGTATTTGAAAGAAGTCACTTACTAATGCGCTACCAAAAGTGACTATTTACAGAAAATCATGCAATGTTTGGTAAGGTGTAAGTTTGTTTACCCAGTTTGATTTACCTCTCCTCAATCCCTCAGAATAATTGATGTCAACAAAGTTTTCTTTTGCTGAATGGATAAAACTCCAATGCGACTTGAAATTTGTTTTGAAAAAAAAAGAAGAAATATTTCAATTATTAAACATAATTGCATCATTTGCTTGAAATATTTGGTAGCAAAATGTGTGGTGTTTGAGCAGTAAAAGTTTAATTATTTTAATGCTTGCTTTGCCTCTTTCAGGATGCTTGAAGAAAATGCCAAGAGTACCAATATCTTTTTGAAGTCAAATGTGCCTAATGTAGATCTATGTTGGAACCCCTCCCCCAACTAATAGAGCTATGAAATTTAATTTTGATAGAGGGTTTTATGATTCTACTTCTCGGGCAGGTATGTGAGTGATCACTCGGGACAGAGGGGGCAAATTCTTTTTGGCAACAACTAATGGGTCTCATGCTTCAAACCCTCTATTGGTTGAAGGCTTAGCGGTGCTGCTCGCGTTTACTATAGCCCACAATGTGGGTCTTATATCGGTGATCTTGGAAAGGGTCTCTTTGGAAATCGTCTTCATCCTCTCTGATCCCTTAGTGAATCCTCCTTGGGTGATTTCTAGTCTGATTAAGGATTATAGAACTTTAAGAACTCTTTCGCTTTTGTGGTGTGTAAGCATGTAAATAGTAAATATAATGGTGTTACTCATATGTTGGCCATGGCCTCACCAACGGTAAGTTTGGGTCATGAGTTTTTGCTCCTCCATGTTGGTTGGAGAATGCTCTCAAGTCTACTCTCAACTCTATGTCAGTTTGTGAGTTAATTGATAAAATCCAAAGGAGGTTTTGGTGGGGAGTAGGTGAAAATGGGAAGAAAATCTACTGGGTAAAATGAAATGATTTACAGAAAACAAAAAAAGATAGCAGGTTAGGTTTCAGGGAGTTAAAAGAACTTAATCTATCACTACTACCAAAGCAGGGTTGGAAATTATTCAAGAATCCAAATTCTCTCATGGCAAAACTTATGAAATCAATTTATGGGATTTTATTAAGAAAAATGAAGTCAGTTGAACATCCTAGGGATCGAAAATAATTCTCAAATTAAAGGAAGGGATCTTCTCAAATAGGGTTTAATGAAGCCAAGATCTAGCTGAGTCGGATATCACCAAATGAGCGCAAGGTATTAACCGACTCACAGATGATCACCTGCACATAAGAGAAGGGCACTGGTGTGGTACCGGCTGAGGACCCTCTGACGATCAAGTCAGTGATATTTCTTAGGAAGAGAATTCTAGAAGATGTGCTTACCTTTTACCCTAGGGATGGTCCTATTTATAGAGTCGCGTGATCTTGATCTGAGATCTCGAGGTATATGGGGGAGAAATCTCAGGGATCCGGTTTGTTGGCTAACCGAGATCTTCACCAGGTGATTGCACCATATCTTTAGGGATCACAATCTCCCACTTTTGGTTTGCCAGCTGCCATCCCACTATTCCTAGGGTTATTTTTAGTTGGAAGTGCCTACTGGGCGTGAAATCATCTGCAACACCCTCCCTGATGGGACACTCAGGGAGAGGAATCAAAAACCTCCAAAAAGTGAATTGATTCCCCCCCCCCCTCTGATGAGTGTCCCATCAGGGGAGGTGGCACAGATGATATCACCCCGTGCCTAGGGTAAGGACAATAGCATAGAGATGTCGCCCATTCCGAAGTGTCCAGATATATGTTGGCATTTGGATGTTTTGGCTCGGATTTCCACATCCTAGCATTATGCCCAAGACCAATCACGACGTCATGAGCATAGACCATTGTCCTCCCGATCAGATGGGAACGTCCTGAGTGACAATTATAGTATCTCGAGGGTATGGCCTTGGTCGGGGTTTATGTTGGTTGGGCTCGGGGTCCTATCCCTATCAGGGTTTATGTTGGTTAGTGAGTAATGGAAAGGAAATAAATATTTAGGAAGATCAATGGATCCCAAACTTGGAGAATCATCAGTTTGGGTTTCTACAAAGCCTGAAAATTGTTCTATTCAATTTGTTTTGGAATTAGTTCTTAGAAAAATAAAAAGTGGGATTTGCAGATAATTCAACCTTTCCTATCCCAAGAGGGATGTGATGCAATCCGCAAGATTCCTATATCTCCTAGTGTCAATAAGGATGAATTGTTTTGGCTTCCCAATGAAAGGGGCCAGTTCACTATTAAATCGGCATACGGATTGGCTACAGCTGTCATCAACGGAATAATAGGTTTTCTACTCCGTTGGTGAACCTTCGGAAAAGAATTTGGCATACCTCGGTCCCTCCTAATGTCCAACATTTTCTTTGGAGAGCAAATTCTAACTCCCTTCCAGTTCATCAAAACATTGCCAAAAGAATTCTTCAAGTTGATCTGATAGTGCCCAATTTGTGGGCAAGAAGAGAAATCAGTATCTCATTGTCTAGTGTCTACTAAACTGCTCCTGGGTAGGACCAATGAGGTCAAAGGCTCAGCTAATTCCTGATCCTATCATACAAAATCATCAAAATAGTTAGTGGTTCAAGAGATGTGTGATAAAGTATTTTAATTCAAAAGGGAGTGGAAAATATCTATGTCTAATATCTGCCACCCTCTGGAATATATGGAAACAATGAAATGAATTTATCTTTAATCATAACCCTATTAATGTTAACTCTCTATGGTTTTTGTCGTGCAGGATGGTTCAGAAGTTGACCAGTCCACCTCCTTCGTCTTCTAGGAGCTCTTCTAGGAGCAGTGATGATAATGAATGACAAGATTCCCTCAATGTCCATGGCCAAAGTTCAGAGGTTGCATGGATTAAGATAAATGTTGATGCAGCCTGTCCCAGGGATCAAGACTTTGTTGGCCTCGGAGTGATTGCCACATTGAATAAAGATCTTCCCTTAGAAGAGATGATAACGAAGAAAAGAAAGATACTAGTGCTCCATGTGAAACTTCAAGCTATCCTTTTAGGAATCTATACGAGGATGAAGTATGAGACGACAAACGTCGTCATCGAAAGCCATTCATTTTCTTATTGCAATCAAAGCATTAACGGAGCCTATTGAAAACTGTCCATGGAAAATTAAGCATCTCGTCCTTAACTGTAGATTAGTCTAAATTATGTAGTAGGTTATGCCTTAAATATATTAGTCGAGAGTTTAATGGTAGGCTCATGTGTTGGGCAGTAGAGTGGTAGGTGATTCTTCTTTAGTGTTTGATTGTGAACTCTTATGTGTGCGTGTTTTTTTTTCCTTTTTGTTGGGAGGGGAGGGGGGTGGGGCACAGTAATGACTTAAGAGTTATGGATAAGCTTTCATGCTTGAGGCTGAAGATAAGAAAATCCACTTTTTTCTATGCTGCGCACACTCAAAATCAAGACATGAGCTTTCTTGGCCCACATGCATAAGTTTTGACTCGTTTAATAACGAAACTTACTGAGAAGTATCAGAAAATAAACCTGTCATTAGTTTTTTGCTTCCGGGCCCAAAAAACAGAACATTACAACTAATGATACAGAATTACAGCACTGTTAATCTATCTTGAGATTCCTAAAATCAAGGATTTACATCAGAGGAATCAAAAACCTCTACTCCTAGAGGCACCCTGTCTCCAATCCATGAAGTTTTGCCTGGCTCCAAAGCCCGGCGTCCCATGTAACTGCCCTTCATTGGGCAGACCACAATTATGATATGGCTGCATCACCCCATTCCCCCGGACGGGAATGCCGTGGAAACCAGGGAGAGGAGCCCGCCATGCACCTTGCTGCCACATAGGGGCTACAGCTTGTTGGCCTTGACCTGGCCTCGCATTTA
Organism: Platanus orientalis; assembly: GCA_025762735.1. Taxonomy (NCBI): domain Eukaryota; kingdom Viridiplantae; phylum Streptophyta; class Magnoliopsida; order Proteales; family Platanaceae; genus Platanus; species Platanus orientalis. The sequence continues at coordinate 10,785 of JAOXJP010037580.1, forward strand.
TTGGAAGTTGCAGTGGCTGCAATGGCATTGGAAGTGGTTTTGCTAGAGGCAGAAACGGCTGAGGGGTGATGAGGTGGTTGCAGAGGTTGGTTTAAAATTTGGGGTTGGGGAGTTAGCTGCTGAAAGCCTTGCACCGGTGGCACAGGCAGGGATGGCAGCTGCTGTATGGGGGGTTGTGGTTGCCATTCTGGGATATCATCATCATCATCATTCCAAGGCTCAACCTCAACCCCAACACCTTGACTTTGCTGCCAGTTCACTGAATTTGCATTTGTTTCGATCTGCCCATACTTGTATATTAGCTCCCTCATTTGCTTGACTGGGTGAGATGGTGGTCGAGCAGGGGAGTTGAAAGGGGCCATAATGGGACTGTGAGGGATTGGGGCCAGAAAACTGCAATGCTGGAGGGTTTGAGGATCTAACAAAATCAAATTCTGGCAAGTCATCCTCATCTCTGGTAGCAGGAAGGCCAAAGCCCGGTGGAACATCGTCGATGGGTTCATCGTCAGGTGGTGGTTAAGGATTTGTCGGTGGTGGACCCATAGGCAGGGGTGGTTTAGAGGTATCATCAACATTAGTATCCTTTGGGTGTCTCCAAGTGTGGTGCTGTCTTTTTGAGTTGTGTTTATGGTGCGAGGATGAGCTGGGTGATATTGTGGAAGTTACATGAGCCTTTCTCCATACAACAACACCAATGAGGCCATCATCCATAGAATTAAGTGTGTGGTCCTTGGGCAGGTGCTTGCTGAGCATTTCAACTGTTCTCGTGTGAGGTGGGCAGAAGTAGAGTTCTACACCAGCGGCAGGATCAGCAAACCCTACTCTCTCATCCACCACCTGCAGACGAAAAGAATTTTGGGTTAAATAGAAGCTATTAATGGCAGGAGGAAGAGAAGGGCACAGTTTAAGTTGGTCATCACCTCGGAAAGGTGCGCGCGCCCACTCTCAGGAGACCCCTCCTTCCAACAGAATTGGACAACCTGCAGAGATAGAATTTCCATGTATTTCATGACGGACAAACTTACCCTTTAGAAGTGGTCAAGAAATGACATCACAAACATTAACATGCAAGGCTTCACAATCCAAAAAAGCCCACTAAGTGAAGCTGGAACATGAATGGGTTGAACAATCTTTCTATTCTATCAGAATTTGCTTCTTCGAGCATTGTAAATTTCTCTTTAGTACATTGAGATCTCCTGTTCTTAAGGGCAGAGGTCACGGCTTTAAGTTTGGATCCGGAATTTGTTATCGAGTTGGTTTTTTTTTTTTTTTCTGATAATTTAACGAGTTGGGTTTTGACAGTTTGGAAAGTGGAAGCAGACTCATCTACTATCATTGGTTGGATTCCAGATCATCAGGAGATTCTTGGATGCTTATGCATTTCTTGAGAAAGGCTGTGATGTAGGTTATCCAGATTGAACGACTAATTCTCTGGTCAACTCTCTCACCAGATCTGGAATCTCGAGGGGGGGGTGTCATTGTATAGTTGGCAGTCTATTCCTATGTGAGAGGTTGTGGACGATTGAATCTTTGGTTCTGTTTTTTTCTTCGTGTGATTCCCTTGTTGGGATTCTTTCTCTACATTGCTCATTTGTTATTTGTACTAAACTTTCAATGTTACTAATAAAAAAAAAATAGAAAGATATGTAAGTTACTTTCTTGCACATCTTGCCCTCCCCAGACCCCGCGTTAGCGGGAGCCTCGTGCACTGGGTCACCCTTTATGTAAGTTACTTTCTCCTGCTTCATGTGATTGTGAAACTACATTAACATGAGCAAACTTACTTATTTATAAATACATATTTTTTGTATTATACCTATATGGACACAAAAAGCTTAATGAAAGAGTATTTAAACAAGATCTTGAAGAAACATCGTTAAAACAAAATTGTTCCCTCAAAATGTTCCTTTTATTTTTTTCTACATTTGAGGCTGATCAACATTCTCATGTATCAAAAGAAAATTTCATTGTAGCTGGTCAGGCATAGAAGTAATATAGATCTCAAGACCTTACACTGCACAGAAGTAGACAGCATTAACAGGGAAAAACTGAAATGATTACAGAATCAGTTAAAAACACAAAAAAGAAGATTAAGATACCATAATTGCACGACTTCGGGACATACGAAGCTCTTGGAGGAACTTCTCAAATGCATCGAGCCTAACTCTTCCTTTGATCTCAAGTAAGAGAGGCCACTCTTTAGTAGATGTTTTTTCACCACTATAACAAAGAAAATCAAACCAGTAATTCGGTAACAAGAACCACACATGGATGTAAATATCAGATTATTTCCACTTTCATAAAACTTCTGAATTCAACAAGATCATGTCATCTTTTATTTAAACAAAAAAATAACTGTCAGTGGGCTACAATAAAAATCTAGAGACTAGATCATCCCAACTACAAACTTTTATGCTAACTGGATGCTTGGAGATAGTTCACTTAATATTTTTTATTAGTTTTTAAAATTTAGTTAATATATATTTATTTTTTTCTTAGTAATGATCTCAAGATCAGTATTTATTTTTTAACATTGCAACAGCAATAAAAATAAATAAAAATTAAGCACTTAAGGCAGAAGAGATACTCCACAAAAGGTCAAATATGATGATATACACTACTCAAAATGATTTATTGAACTTCAAACATATCAACGTGAGAGAATTTTCTCAATTAATTACTTTTGTCCATCAATAAATGGCAGGTTGAGATCAGGACGCAGAAAAACAAGATGTATACATTCTAATCCAGCTCAGCTCTGGCTTATGATCCATGGCTCATATTTCAGGTTTGACCTGACTCAGTCCATAGTCTTGGGTTGATCCAGCACAATGCCTGTGAGGGGCCCCTAAAAGGGTTGCTCCATCATTCTTGTTTCTTGCCTTGGCCTTTGCTCCATCTCTCCTATGGTTACATGTTAATGGTTCATAAATTGATCCTAGGATAATAGATGCAACTTTGTCTTACTTTATGCTTTGTATATATGTACGCCATTTTTTTTTTTTTTTTGGATAAGAAAAGAAAGATCTTTAAAAACAGAGAGGATGAGGGATCCCCAAACCCAGACAAGATGGCTATACAAAGCAGCCCAGACAGACCCAACAAAACAAGGCCAGGCTACCCAGAATGCTTACTATGAATTACAAAATCCCATTCCCTCTTAAGAGCTTATATACCCTACCCTGGAATTTTTACAGTTCAGAGCCCAAAAACGAAATTTCTCTTTAGCTGTATCAAAACCTTATAAGATGACAGAGATATATTTCTAAAGATCCTAATGTTTCTTTCTAACCATATGGCCCAAGAGACAGCAGCCAAGGCAGCTCTCCACAGAATATTTCCTTTGGTAGTAAAGTCACAAACCTGCCACACCACCAACCCTTTAATGTCCTTAGGCATAATCCAGACCATGCTAAAAACCATCAGAACAGAACGCCATACCTCATAAGAGAAAGGGCAATGTATAATGAGATGACCAACCGTCTCCTTGTCATTCAGGTAGAGGGAGATGCAGCACAAAAGCTCTGATACCAAAATTGATGTAGCACAATCCCAAACACAAGCAATGATAAACTGATGGATTATGGCCAAAACCAGGGACTGTTTTAGGAGTAAACAGTATGGTATCAAAGGTTTTTGCTGGGGTTAGTGAGGGACTAAACACAGGTTGTCAGTGGCAGGTTATAGATCTGGACAGCAAGGTAGTGTATAACATGGGTGGTCAATCAGGTCAGAACTGTGTTCAGCAGTAGGTGATCAGTGGTTTAACAGTAGATAAAGAGTTCAGAATTATGGTCTCGGGTAGTATGATTTAGAGGGACTACAGACTAGGTTTCATATGGATGGGTGTTGGTTTAAGTTCAGGTATGGTCAAAACAACAAAGATTTTAGGTTTAGGCTTATAACAACAGGACAAAACAATGGAATAATGGGGTTGAACTACATATTATGCTTAGGTTTCTGTTGGGCTATTTATGGTAGGAAACAGGGTTAACAAAGGGCTGTAAACTTTATTTCAAGACAAAGACAGTGGCTATTCAACAGTGTTAGGGCTGAGCTTAGATGTATATTAAACCAACACTGTATATTAATTCAAAGATGAAATCTTCATTAAAACTAACAGAATCTTGAATGGAATACCCAAAACCAATCAGCCACAAGTTTCACCACTAAGCTCTCTTCCACTTGGACCATTCAAACAGCAAAAGAAGGATACCCAGATGCTGCGGCAGGTAGTAGGATACAGGGTATTATGATTCCATATCTGACTCAAAGAGAAGGAACTCCCAAAGTGCCACAAGGTTTAGGGTAAATAAGGAGGGTTTGTTCTTGAATCTGGAAACTTGGGAAGAGGGAAATAAGTGGCTGCAGGGCTGTGAGATTAATACTCTTGGATTTTTTAACATAAAACAAAGAGAAAAGGTGGACAGGGGCTTCCACAGGTATAGAGAATTAGGCTCCTTGGGTCTGTGATTAGAAAATAGTAAGGGTGAAACAAAGAGGTTCAGCCGCAGGTTAGGAGAAAGTTCTTGATGGGTTTTAGAGCCAGAAATCGAAAAACAGCAAACAATAAGAAGAAAGAAAAGAGAAAAGAGGAAAGAGGGAGAAGGAGAAGAACAAGAGATAGTACCTTGTGTGAGGTAATCACCTACCTTCACAACCCCAGTATTCACCTACTTATGGTTTCAAGCTTGGCACCAAAACTTGAAAGAAAAGCTCTAACTCATTTGGAAGAGGGAAAACCAGAATTTTATTCATAAACTTCGTCATACCAATACAAAAACGTTTAGCCCTATTTATAGGCTCACAAACTCAATAAAATTGAAGAAACCAAATTAGATACTTCTAAACTACTAGCTTACTTGCTAGGATTTTCCTAAACTTAAAACCACTAAAACATTGGCTTTCTAAAAATTAAAATTGTCAAAATCAAGCCCTTCTAGAAGATCTCCACCAGTACTTTAAGAGGACCCTACTTTGACTTGTTGACTAATTAAAATTGTTAATTACTAAAATACCATTGGCACTATGCCTAATTACAAAAATACCCAAAATCAAAAACTAAAATGATACCTATGTCCTAAACTCTAATAAAACATAAAATATTAAGTAGAATAGTAAAATTAAGATGCTAAAGAACCCTAATAACAACTAAAAGACTTCGAGATGTGTCCAAAGGTGTTCCTCCATGTGTGTCCATGTGTGCACCCCACCATGATCCATGTGGGTCCCACATGATCTTCAATGTTCTCATCAGAGTGGGCACATGATTGGCAGAATGTGGCCTTTTCTAAAGTTACTGATGTGGCAGCTCTACATTGAATGGACCTTCACTACCCACTTTGGATGCCTAAGATCAAGACTAAAGCTAGATATTGGAGGGGAGTATTCAGTCCGTATTAATTTGGCTTTATTTTTGTTGTTTAGGTGTCTTTATTTAGGAGTTTAGAGCCTAAAAGACTATTTATGTAATAAGGCATTAAGTCATGGGGGGTTAGTTGCAATATAGGGAGTTAAGTGTCTTTTTTTTTAAGTTTTATTTGTAATAATAGAGGCTGGTCGTACAAAACTCTATTAGAGGGTTATTTTGGGAATCTTAATTGGATTGGGATTGGGAAGTGGTTTTATTATATAAAGTACCAGTCGGCTACTTAGTCAGGTGCTCTAAGAGGCCTGAATACCTTGGTATCACAACAACAACAACAACAACAAACAGCCTTATCCCAACTATTTGGGGTCGGCTACATGAATCCTGTTC
>JAOXJP010037591.1:0-16541 GCA_025762735.1 Platanus orientalis
ACCAACAAGTATGTGCTTCTCTTTCTTTCCTGATTTCATTTTCTACTTCTTTTTGTTTGGACAAAAAATCCTATAATCTCTATAATTCAAAAATACTAATCTATTTTTAAATCTCTCTTAACAAACCGTCTATCTAATATTTCTTATTTTTAATAGACATTAATTGAATAAAAATGTATACAAGTGTTTAATTAGTTTTTTCATCTCATTTTTTAACAATTGCCTATTATTTATTTTTATATTTTAGTTATTTATATTCATATTTTTTTTATGTGATCTTCAGGCTTGCACGGGTTCACATGCTAGTATTTTTTAAAATAAACAATCCTTGGAATTTAAATGTATAATTTTCTATGTTTTTTAAAACTAGTAAAATTTTGTAGTTCAATTAGGCTGTGTTTGGCAACCAGCTATAATGTAATCATTTCATTTAAGTTTCCTAAGGCTTTTGTAGCCACAATGGGATGGTTTGTAATGAACTCATTTAGATTTGCATCAATTTGTGCTTGATAACCTCAGTCATTTCATTTTATAGAAAACCCTAAGATGATTCATTACTAAGTGTAGTTAGCAAATCAGTATAAATTTGAATGAGTTCATTACAAACCATCACTTCATAGCTACAAATGCTTTAAGAAACTAAAATGAAATGAGTACATTACAAGTGGCTGCCAAATAGACTATAAGTTAAAGCATCAGTTATTACATACATGATAGATTTAGAGTTCAAACCTATATCTTAATTCTCAACATTAATTTTTTTTTAATTCATGGGCCGGCCTGAGGCCCTATCAATAAATTAGGCCAGGGCCCGGGCCTAAGATTTTTAAAAATTTATGGGCCCAAGCCCTAACCGTAGCCCAAACTATAATATAAGGCTGGGCTTGGGCCTACCATGGTTTGGCCCGAGCCCATCCCATGCCCACCCCTAGTGTAGAGTCACAGTCTTCAAGGTTTGTGGAGCCTTGAGATTGAATGAGAAGAAAGGGGGATCATATGGCATTCGTGCGAATCACACGAGCCATATTCGTTTTTTTAGTCGAAACAACGCAAAAGTAACGACTCAACTTAATCCGATGAGCAATTAAACCCAGCTTATCACATAAGTAGCTTATCAATTTCTTTTCAACTTCTACTTATTCATAAATAACTTATGGAATTGTTAATCAAACGCTAATTTGCACTGACTTATGAATTTTTAAGTGTCATAAGTCATAAGGGCTAATAAGTTTATCCAAACACTATCAAGCCTGAGTGGTTATCTCATCTCTATATAGTTGCACATCAAATTATAGATTACATTGATGGGTCTCTAGATTGCTTAATCAATGGGTCATCTAAGGCACATTTATTAGAAGTTTTCTAGTATTTTGATAGGTGGCTTTCCTACCTATTGTACATTAACTTACTGGTGAGATATCTTTCCCACATGGATAAGTTGTCTTCAATAAACACGTCCCAAATAGGACGCAAATTATATTGTCTTGTTGATGGACTGTGGATAAAATAACTTCAATCTTGCATGAAGAGACAACCGGAGCAAGGAAATTGGGCTCCCAGGATTTGGCGTGCCCCCTAAAAATGCCCCTAATGTCTCCTCCATATGCAATGGGACACATCACGTCAAGAAGTGATTTACATCCACCCCCAAAAAGTGAAAATCACTTTTCGACCTGATGTGTCTCCTCCACATGTAGGAGGGATATTTGGGGAATTTTAAGGGACATCACCAAATCTGAACCGAAAATTGGGTAATTATTTAAATACTAACTTCAAATGTTCACCAAAGTTCTTCAAGGTTAGCTCTTTTAGCATCTAACCATCATGGGAAAGAGGGCTCATTGGATGCAAAGCATCCTTAAGTTTGAAAAATCTAGAAGAACAGGAGAAAACCAATAACTCCATAAGAAATACAAGCTTGTTGAAACTTAAATCTTCCAAAGGCAAGAATAGAACACCCAGTGAGGTATGTATAGCAAAGAGGTTTGCTTTACAGCAAAATTGAGGATCAACTAACATGACAAAAGGCATGATGCGTAAATAGAGTGAAGAGCACATGAAGAAACTACTTTGAAACTATAAGGCTGCAAAATGAGGCCTAATAAGGAATTGAATAAGAGCTTTTATAGACTTTAAAGCCCTTCGATTTATGGAAAGTCTATAATGAATGGAGCATTACACTGTGATATGAAATGTATTTTGGGAAGATGAAGTAGATGTGCCTTTTCATGGAAGAGATGCTTCGCATCTCAAATCATGTCCTTCCATACAAGGATAATACTAAATGAAATAAAGTGTATTATGGTCATTTTATCTATGTGAACTTAAAAGGCATGCCCTCAGAGATGAATGAGACAAAATGTCATTAAAAGTGACAGTTAAAGTACCATATTATAACACCAAATTTTGTTGCCTCAAGACTGAAATTCTTATGTTCAAATTATCTAGCTTTAGAGGTTGATTTATTATTTATGTGGTAGGGACTTTCACTCCAAATATTTCTTTAAATTTCTACTTCCATGGTTATGGCAACAAATCTCTAATTATCCCTTGCTACACAAATTAAAAACCAAGCAATTATGCATAAAAGAAATAAGAGAAAATGTCACGCCCCAAAACCCATTTCTATAAGGGTACAAATTTTGGCACGTGACATTAATTTTTTCACATCAATGTCTTTCAAATTGTTTATAGATTTTTGCATCTTTCTCTTCATACATACACAACGAAATTTGCATAATCAAACCATAACCATTTTATTCATATTTAAAATCCATAATCTATAAATAAAATCCATCATTTACAAATTTAAAACCATCGTTTGACACAATCCAAAACTGAAATAAAACAACATAATTTCTAAAAATAACTAAATTAAATCTTCATCATTTTGAATCGCTACTAATTCACGTTATGGTTTACCTTAATTATCATCTTCATCATCTAAAAACAACAGTGTCAACTGTGTAAGTGTGACTAACTTTGCAAGTAAACAAATACATTACTTAACATGCTAAAACAATTAGGTCAATGAACATGAATATTTTCATAATCAAAATATAATAAAGTATGCTTTCAAAACAATTACTTTACATATAAAAATAAAGTTTCTAATCTAAGATAGAATAAATAGCATAACAGATTAGAAATCAAAATGCAAAATCTAAAACACAAAACTGAAAATACTAAATTGAACTGAACTGAACAAATATTTGAAATTAAACTAAATGGAATAAATCACTTCAACATATATACATATTCGAAACATACTGAAACAAATATTTTAATCTCCCACATGTACTACGAATTAGATAAGAAATAATTTAATCATATACCAGAAATCCCTCACACATGCTGCAAGCTAGATAATAAATAACATAATAGAACGAATCCATCTATAATTCGATGGCTAGATACCACTATTTCATGCCTAGTAACGAGCATCACAAACATCATTAATTAATGTGACCCGACAAAAATGATACTTAATTGCATCTATTTAAACCCGATGAAGGGTTCCTTTAAATATGTTTATTTGATAGCAAAGGGGTTTCATGGCATAACTAATCATATATTTTCATCAAAACATATATAGATACTAACAGATATTAAATTAGAAAAAAAAAACTAACAATCTTTAATAATTCTAAGTAATGCATATTATTGAAATAAAATAGAAAACAAGAATTTGACCCACCTAAGCACTTAGCTCTACAGATTGGCATAACAAAGTCTTTTGAACAAGCTTTTAAAAATCAAGTTTACTAAAATTCCTTTGAAAATTCCTTTCAAAAACATGGGATCTTTTAAAAACAATTTGAAAACTAATTAGAATAATCTTTTTTTTCAAAAATAAAGATTAAAATCATCTAAAAACATATATGGATCGAAATTCAAAGGTAGAACATGAACTTGTTTAAAAATATTTTTCATCTTTCAAAATCATGTAAAAAAAACCTAAATAAATCAAAACAATCATGGTTCTTCACAAAACTTGTAAACAATGTAGATCTAAGAAGTTAAAATGATGTAAAACCTTCAAGTAGTTTGTAAAACAAATTTTCTTTTATAAAAATCATTTTTTAAAAACCTAATCAAAGTAAAAACCTTCATAAATCTTAGCAAAACTAAACAAGAACAATTTTAAGAATAATCAAAATGATGTATAAGTGTTCTTGTTTATTTACCTCTTAATCTGAAAATGAATTTCTAAAACAAATTTTACGTTCTTCAAAAATTCCAAAATCTCTTTCAAAATATAGTTTTTCTTTTCCTTTTTTCTTTAAAATCTCCAATTTTATAAAACTTCTTTAAAAGATCCTTAATCTTATGAATTTATATGTTTGTATAAGTCTAAATAGCAACCTTAATCCCTAATATCGTGTTTAGATAGGTCTCTAGTGAAAAAGTCCTTAAAATCTAAAAAAAATCATGATTATTACAGTTGTATAGAATTTTTTACTTTCATGATGTCATGATGCCCAGAATATTTTTAGCACAGACACCTGGTGAGAAAATAGCCATAACTTTTTTTTAGAAAACTCGTAATTGATCGCAGTTTATGACGTTAGAAAGTAGAGTTCTAGAGATTTTCAATAGTATATAATTTGTAGGGTGATTCCTACTAGATTGATACAAATTTGTTTATGAAGTTATCCCAGCTATTTAGGACAACTTCAAAACTTGTCATGTCCTTAACCTATCTTTTTTTCCCTTCTATGTTTGATTAAAAAAATTTCACTCATTTATGTGTGCTAAAATATCATTAATACCAAAATTAACTATATGAAAATGATTAATTATCAATTATACATCTATGACTCTATTAAGTACATGAAACATGTGTGGCGTGTCACAAAGAAGAAGGGGAGTGAAGCTTTACATTAAATATATGTGTTGAATTGAATATGCAGTCATTGATATATCTATAATACTTTTTTGCACTATAAGCATATTACAACCAACCATGGGACTTACCAGTTATGGCCATGTTCCCTTGTTCTTAAACTTATACTATCTTCCTTAAATCTCGTAGATGTTTGATGAACATGTAATTTCTAATGGAGTGGAGGAACTTGAGAGTTGAAGTATGTGGGTGTCTGAGTGCTAAACATACAGAGTTGTTAAAGGGATTCAAGTGCTCACAAGTAAGAGAGAATAATATATTGAAAAACTTGCCCAACGTGTAAAATTTAGGGTATTTACTAAGAGAATGGTGATTGGATTTAGACTTCTTTTAGGACTCCAATCATTACTAATTTGTTGCTTAAAACTTAGTAATTTTCTAATTTGTGATTCCTTGTCCTCTTAAAAAACTTAATGATGTGGCTGCTTGGGTGCCACTTATCCCAACTTAATGCGAATACAATGGCCAAGATTAAACTCATTTTCCTTAACAAAATATTTTATTGTTCTTATTTGATCCCTTGATTATAGGATTTGATGAAACATTAGACTTATTACAGTTAAAGTCCTTGTTCGAGTAGGATTATAATTCTTCAAAGACTTGTATGAATTGGAGAAGTTGTGCATGCATTAAGCTTATTCATTAGTTTCTTGGGTATTTTAGGTGTCTAAAACAACTTTGGTCACAATTTTTTGATGTCAAAATCTATTTTATAACAATACAGATTTCTTCATTTTTCTATTCGTGAATTGCTTGGTCTAGTCATGGATCATCTAGTTGTGATTCACATTATTACTCCTTTGTTTTCCTACTATTTTCTTCTTGGATAAACTTCTATTTTGTTGGTATTTTGGTTTCTCTATCACTTGACTGTCAAGTCTTTGAAGTTTGGCAAGTCTATATCACTTGATTACTGGATGAGGTACTCACTACATCACTTTATGAAATTTTGTGAGTTTCCATACATGATGAGATACCGGTTTCTTTTTTATTTTTATTGCTTTATATTTAAATTTGAGTGCATTTACTCCATTCCAAGCACCAAATCCATAGAGGATTAGTTATTTCCTAAGTTGATTACACTATTCCTCTATTTTTCTGTACTTTCCTTTATTTTTTATTGTCATTTTGAGTGAGATTATGGTTTTTCATAACTTCTTGCTAGTTTTATATATGGTTGATAATTCTAATAATTTCATTGAATGACTTGTTCCATTATGCCTTGCTAAGCCTTTGTTTGTTAGAAATTTTGAATTTCATGTGGGTATCATTAAATTTATTCATATTTTGGCATGATTTAAGTAATATTTAGTCATTTTCTTGCTCCACCACTATAGATTCATTGGAATCCTAAGTTTCTCTTTATGATTGATTGTAATGAAGTTGGATCCTTGTGGAATTTTAAAGGAAAAAATTATTTTTATTCTTTATGCTTGAAGTTTTCCTTGATTTTTCCATACTTGCAATTTCTATTCATATCATTATTATTGATTGGTAATCTCTACTTAATTTAATTGGTTCCAAGCGTTGTTGGTCATTCCATTTCATATGCTAGTTGGTCATTGATGTTATTATTATGCTTCTCACTTGATTATATCCACTTAGACTTAATCCAATGAACTTCATATTAACATCATTACATTTTCATGTCTTGTTTGGGACTCTCATCTTATTGTTGGTTTTGGAAAGTTAGAAGATGAACTTTGAATAATTAGTTTTGGTGTATGAGCTATTACTTTCCATTTGGTTTTAAACATGGGCTTTTCATGGTCTCACATATATATTTTTACTACATGAACATCTCTTGCATTGTATCCTTATGTAGCTACATATTAATCAATATATGTATGAATTTTAAAGCATTGTTTTGAAACTGAGGATTTTTGTTTTGGGCCCAATCACCGGGATTCATTAATAGGTGAATACAACACTAGAATTCCCACAACCCTTGATGCCCTAGGAGACTTTTGTGGGATAACCTTGACGCCATAGGAGATTTTTGTAGGCTAATCCTTGAAGCCCTAGGAGATTTTCGTGGGTTGACCCTTATGCCCTAGGGAATTTTTGCCGGCTATATTAGTCTTATGACCTATTTCAGGTACTCAATCACTTGGTCACATCAATAGTTGAAGATGACACTAGATGTTTACCAGTTGGGTATGAGATTTTAGTTTTATTTGAGACCTTACATGGGTCATATGAGATTTCAGTTTTGTCGGAGACCCTACATGGGTCATTTGATTTTCGATTTGTTAGAGTCCCTATGTGGGCTAATCCATTGGATTTGACACAAGATGTTTTGGCAAGATTTAGTTCAGGAACCCTACATGGGTTGAGTTGATTTGATCCAATGAATGTTTTGTTAAAAACCCTTCATAGGTAATGTGAGTTTGAGGGCTACATTGAGCTTCCATGAGCATGCATCTATTTTGATATCTATTAGCTAAGATAGCTTACTTGAGAGGTGCTAAGGCCTATTTATGTATGAGTGTTTTGGTAGTAAACATTTGCATTACATGTGCAGTTTCCTTATAAGCTACACTTTACCTATTTCAGCTATGAACTTTTATTGATTTGACATTATTATTTTTGACACCTTTACTAGACCCTGATCATTGTATAACTAGTTTGATTCATATATGTTATGCATGTTCTGATTTGGTATTAAGTCATATTCATACACATTCAATTTACTCTATGTGACATTTTGTATGTTCTCTCGTAAGCTTTATAGCGTACCCATGTTTTTAACACCATTTCAGATGATGCCTCATAGTACGCGATTTTCTTGTAGTTCCAGTCCCAGATTAGGGACTAGAGGACTGATTATGTTATTTCCTTTCTGTTGGTTTAATTTTAGCACTCATGTATGAAACAGTGATGTATTAAGACAAGAATTATTTGGATGTTTAGTTTTTTCTAGTTTGTCGGATGGGATTATGATGGCTAGTTGGAGGGCCTTTTATCATTACTATTATATTGGAGATAATAGATATGAATATTTGGAGATTTCTTGTTATATTCTGTTGCGTAGTTTAGAATGTGTATATTTATATTTCTGCTACACTTTATGGATGGATGTTGAAATTGCTCTAAAGTTATCCTAGAGGGCGGGTGAATAGGATATCTAAAGTTATCTTACCCCTTTTTGCAAACCTTGGGATTGATTTTAAATTGATTTTAATGTTTTTAACTTAACCCAAGTGTGCGTGTGTGCTACAAGGTGTTTACTTAAATATTTTGTTAAATAAGCAATGTGTAATAGTAGTAATGAGCATCGAACTAAAGAGACAAGCAATCACACATAATCCACAACAAGAGATTTATAGTGGTTCAACACTAGGCCTCATGTCCACTCTTCTAAAGATCACCACCGAGCTTAGGTATATTTCATTTAGGTACTATTACAACCTAGGTTATTATACAAAACCTAACTACTTGCTCACAAGCAAGCTAAATAACAACACTCGGTGTCTTCGGCTAGTGTGAACTACTTCCGGTGTTTTTGGCGGAGGTAGTCAAGCTTCCAGTGTCTTCGGCGAAAGCAAAACAAACATAATAGTAAAGATGAATGCAAAGTAAATCAAATATTACCACAAGATGGTTGATGTTGCTAGTTGCACAAAGTGGGGTGCACTTTGTTGAACTAGTTTGCCTGAGCTACCCATAAGCTTCAAGCTCTTGGCTTTAGTACTCCTTGAGTTCAACCAAGTGTGAGTTTCCTCTTGGAAAAGGCTCACCGCAAGTTCTCTTCAATAGTAGTAGAGTGGTATTCTAGATGAGAGAAAGAAAGAGTGATTCTTGAGTGAGATGTTAGCTATTCAAGCTCAAAACCGGTAGGGAAATTGTGTTTTTTCTCAGTGGAGGAGGCTCTCAATTTGGTAAACTTTGTAACACTTTCTAGGTAGCTTGAAGTGTTGGAGATTGTTTTTCCTAAAGGGAAAGTTCCCCTTTATAGGGGTGAGAAGCACCCACAACCTTTGGATTTAAATCTTTTAAAATGGGCATCTCTTTAGAGCCTTAGATTTAAAAAAAATGGGGTTCAAAATTTTAAAATCTTGCATTGAAATTCATATTTTTATTTTTATTTATTTAATAAATACTCTCATGATTGATTGAGAGATCCCTGATTGATCATGGTTCGTGATCGATCTTGAGTCAAGATCAGGTTTGTGATTTATTGTGAGATCCCTGATCGATCACGAGTTTGGGAGTCAAGTTAAGATCCATCTCGCAATCGATTGTAGGTGGTGGGGCCTAGCTATCGGGAGTTTTAGATCTGGACCTAGATCTGGGTTGTGATCAATCACGAGATCCTTGATCGATCATGATACCAAGATCCTGAGATCTTGGTTTGAGAACTTTAAAGGGCTTGTACTTGGACCTTCTTTCCTTGGGTTTTATGAGAGACCTACCACCATGTCTACATTCATTTTAAGGTCTTAAAATGCTATGCAATGCATATTTTATACCTTTATTGATGGGGAAAATTTGAGGTAGTCTCCGGTATCTTCTTCAACTCTTTGGTCCTTCTTGTCTTCATGCCTTGAACTTGTGAGAGCATAGGACACTTACAAGACATAGACCACTACATAGTTTGCCCAAGGGATTGACATACATCAATAGATGTTATTATCTTATGGTTATGTTTTCACTACGAATGTTTTAGTAATTAAGGATATTTAATTAGATTAAGAAATATACTGCAATATAGGTAAGTTAAGTAAGGACTCATTTCATAAGAATAAAGTTAGAATGTCATACTCCAAGATCTGCGATGCTACACACGTGACTTCCATATTTATACTCTAATTTTTGCGTGTGGGTTTCAGGTTGTGACACAAATATAGACACAAAATTCTAAGATTCTAACATGAGAATCAATAAATTAATACAAATCTTCATAGATTAACAAGGAGTAAAGAGAATTAATAAAAAATGAGAAATATGCATATATAAGAATCCATAGGCATGCTATAAGACTTGTAAATCATAGAGAACTAATCATAAAATCATAAATCAAATAGGTAGAGATCATGAATTTAGGAATTCAAAGGGAAATCAAAGGTACACCACATAAATTCATCATTCCCAATGCTATGAGGATCCAACAACAATACTTCCCATATTAGAGTTGAGATTTCCAAACTTTCCAAACAAGACATCGACATCATGAAACTAGAATCATTTTCCAAAAACTCATAGAGATAGGAAAATAGAGCATTCCAATCAAACTTAAATCAATGAAACTAGGATCCTACTTAAGGAAATCAACATATCAATGGAGATTATATGTAAATCCTTTAAATCAAAGCTCAAACTCAACAAAACCATGATCCTAGGAAAGGAAGAAGTGTGTATAATGTATATCCACTTACAAAGTGCTCTCAATCTTTTAAATCCAAGGTTTCTTTAACCGAAATACCTTTTCCTTTTGTATTCCTTCATTCTTCTAAGATCAAACCACAAATATATTGTTAAAATCCATGAATGTGAAAGAATTTATGATGAGAAACTGAAAATGAACCAAATACCAAGCTAGATCTAAGGTTTTGGGACTCACCTTACTTTTTGGAGAAGAAGCTCCCTTCTTCTTTTCCAATTTCCCTAAAATCTTTCCCCTTTTCTAACTTTTTTTTCTTTCCCTGTTCTTTTTCCTCTAAAAGAGGCAAAATAGGGTTTGGGGGTCGTCACTTGTGGATCCCATATGAAGTTAGGGACAAATCATGTGCTAGCATGAATTCCGAGGACAAAATGTCCTCTGGTGATCGTTCACCAATGGTGGTGATCTTTCACAGCGTGATCAATCACGATGGTGATCAATCACCATTCTTGGTGATCGGTCACATGGTGATCGATCATGCACATGGTGCCTGGCCTACTGGATTTTCCTTTCTGAGCAACTTCCGAGCATGATCAATCATGGCCTTGGTGATCGATCACCAATGCCAATTTTTGAAAGTTTTATCTTTTGGGTCTCCAAGGTCCAATTCAACTAGGCCATAGGTTTCCTAACCCATCCTAAATTGTGCTTAAGCCTCTAGAGAACTGAGGTTTTCCCTCTTGCTTACAAATACGAAGGGTATCATAGATGGACACATGGTGTCGAGTATGAATTCTCTAAGACTTACCTAAAATGGATGCAAGGTGTTACACTAACACAAGCCCATATTCGACCTATTTTTGGTTCTTGAAATTAACAAAGCATTCACATTCATTCTTTGCATTCGTTCCTTTTCTTTTTCTTTTCCTTAGTTCATTCACATAGCATACACAGTGGAAATAAAACTTATAACCTCTTGTTCACATACTGGCAGCGGAATATATACTTCTAACTAGATAGACGCTAGTGGAAGGTACTAACATTCATCAATAATAAAGTGTTGTAAACATTTATCCCATGAGTGCTTAAAAGGAATTTAATTGGATCTTACATCAATCCTTAAATGTCTCCATAGGTCTTCAAATACAAAGTCTCCAAAACATATTAAAGGGTCATAAGTCTAAATGTCCCAACTCCACAAAACTAGAACTTGCATGACCCTCACGTCACGCCACCTATTGTCTTGGCATTTAATAATCACCCTAATCTGAAAAATAGTATGGATAGGTGGGTTCATGGCTTGTAAGAGATTATACAAAATATACACGAAAGAAGGTCAAGTGGAGAACAAAAATATGAGATGTAAAAACATATGTATACATGCATTCCTTATTACAAACCTTTAATAAAATGAAAACCATAAGTAAATGAAGGTATAGTTAGCAAACATGATACAAAACATGGACAATATGCTACTTGTAGTTGTAAAAAAACATATGCCTTTTCATTCTTCAAATGAAACACTTTCAAAACACTCTTTAAAAGGGAACACATTTTGATTTCTCTTCAAATCAAACAAACGGTTTACTAATAATACAAAACTAATTTCATATATTAACCCAAAAGAAAGGTTTAATCCTCAATTGTTCCCCTAGAACAAAAGGGTCTAGTCCTCACATAATTTCCCGAAAGATAAGAGTTTATCTAGTGCTCACATAATCCCCCCCGGACAAGGGTAGCCTCAAATAATATGTCACAACCCAAATTTGCGGGCCGGGTTTGAATCCGTGACATGGGAATGACCTACCCCGAATCCGTTTCTCATAGCGGAGAGACCAATGAACTTGAAACATGTCATCAATCCTCTTATCTGTTTACATATCATATAAATTTATTTTCTTATCATTTCAAGTCCATTTGAAATAATAATCACGTCACAGCGGAATAAAATAACAATGGTAAACTAAAATCCTATGCAGCGGAAATAGAAATAACATCATGATCATCCAAAAATATCTCATAACCATCCAAAATAAAAGGGGGCCTACACCTGCCCATAAAGTATATATAATCATTGCCCACAAAGGGGTCTATCTCAAATAAGCAAAGTACTACATCACTGATAAAGTAACTAAAACTAAAATGAAACGTATCATCCTTGGGCTTGAAAATCTCTTCCTCTTCCTAAGGCACAATCTAACCTGTGTGCCTACACATCTACGGGTGGTGCAAATTGGGGTAAGCTTGACGGTCTTAGCGAGAGGGTATGCAGTTTATACAACCCTAAAGGAGGCCAAAGATAATCACAGTAGCAAATATAAGGAATCAAGGTAAACTAAGGAATCAAAGTAGGAATGAGAGTATATCACATTACTAAACATGTAACCCTACTATGAAACGAGTATACACATATCACAAGATAACCACAAGAGAGTCCAAAGTGAACTAAACTGAATCCTGTATATACCACATACTAAATACTATATGTACATGATATGTGCTATATACCTCATACCAAGTACTACATGCCCCATGTCAACCCATAAGGGGTCTCTATCACATAATGAAGCCCAATGTAAATAAAACATGTAAAGTCTCCGTCAAATCCAAAACATATAACGTATGTGAGGGTCTCCAATAAAATAAATCACATAACTCATGCAAGAGTCTCCAACAAACCAAATCACATAACCCATATAAGGGTCTTTGGTGTAACATATCATATAGCATATATTGGGCCACTAGGGCCGTCTTCACCTATTAATGTGATCCGGTGATTGGGTACCTAAAGCCATAAAGGCTAACTCACAATGGGGTCTCAGGGTCATAAGACCAATGGGCACGATGACTGTCTTCACCTATTAATGTGACTCGGTGATTGGGTACCTGAAGTTATAAGGCTAACCCATAAAGGGATCTTCGAGGTCATAAGACCAATGGGCACGATGACCATCTTTACCTATTAATGTGACCCGATGATGGGGTACCTAAAGCCATAATGCTAACCCACAAAGGGGTCTACGGGCCCACAAGGGGCAACCCATGGAAGGGTCTCTGGGTTCACAAGGGGTAACCCACATAGGGGTCTACGGGGCTACATCTAGCCAACCCATATAAGGGTCTCTGGGGTCATAAAGACCATACACACATATAAAGGTCACAATGACCAATCCACTTAGGGGTCTTCGGGCCCAATAGGGCATATTTTCACATAGGGGTATTATATCAAATCCTTACATCCAAAATCATGTTCAAAAACCATGTTTTTGTAAAATAATATAGATACTACATAATCATGTCATTTAAAATATCTATGTGTTCTATCTAATGAAAAGTCTAAAGGGTGTAGTAGAAAATCATGTGAAATGTGCTAAATGCCTACAAGTAAGTGAAGATACTTGACTCAAATCTAAGAACATGTAGGGTGCTCATAGATGCAAAATCATTTTAGGACAAAGTTTATGCAGGTTAAAAACCAAGTATCTTAAATCCTTTTTTAAAAACTCATGTAGAAACCTCGTGTAAAAAGCTACATGAAAATCCAGGAGTAAACCATTCCAATGATAACATGCACATGCCACTAAGAGATATCACATGATGTAAATAATAACGTGGCTACATGAGGATTAATAGAATTAGCACAATTCATCATGGTGTAACATGAATAAAATAAAACACACCAAAGAGAGTAATAAACTAACATAGAGAGTCAATAAAACATCACTAATTGTCATAAGCTAACATATATTTGAGATAATCTAACATAAGAGACATTGAACTCATGCAAGGAACTGAAAGACATCCAAGAAACATTTGAGTAATATGTAAAATCTGTAAGAGACATTTTATCAAACATGTAGAGTGCAATAATTAAGGGATTCAAAAGAAATCAAAAGTAAAACTCAATCTTCACCCTAAGAAACTTTTCACACCCTTCATCACAAGTAAATCAAGCTCACAAACTTCATCACATAAAATAGAGACTATTCAATCCATCTCACAAAGCTTCATTCACAATAACACAACTCCATAACCCAAGAACATTATAAAACCAACAAGAAAATATTAATCAACATGCTCATCTCAAGGAAACATGATCCATTTATAAGAAAAAAATATTCTCAAAAGGAAACAGAGATAAGTCTACTAAATATGACTCACAATCATCAAATCTAATATCTTAGGAAAGGAAAGTGTGCATAAACAACATATTCAACTCACACAATCCATGAAATCAAGGTTCTACATAAGAAAATAATCAAGCTCATAAAGAATAGATGTAGAACTACCAAATCTAATATCATTTTGTATAAATCTATGATCCTAAGAATAGAAAAATGAATATAAATTGAATATTCACTCACTCAATACTAATCCTCTTTGTCTTAAAAAGAAAACTCCTTCAAAACTCCTTTTCTTTTGTTCAATCTTCCTTCCTTTATGAGTAAACAAACAAATCCATGGTTAGAAACAATAAACTAAGGTATAAAAATAGGAATCTATAGTCATTTAGGCTAGATATAGGAAGAAAATGAGCTATCCATAAAGATTTCTAGAGTTGGGAGTGAAACTTACCAATTTGGGGAATAACCTTCCTTTTTTAGCTCAAGAACTTTTCCAATCCTTTTTAAGCATTTTCCTTTTTATTCTAATGAGACAAAATGACCTAAATGAGGTTTAAATAGGATTTGAGTCATCTTAGACAAGTTCCCACTCGTATAGGGGTTAAATAGAAACAAACCACC
Organism: Platanus orientalis; assembly: GCA_025762735.1. Classification (NCBI taxonomy): domain Eukaryota; kingdom Viridiplantae; phylum Streptophyta; class Magnoliopsida; order Proteales; family Platanaceae; genus Platanus; species Platanus orientalis. The sequence continues at coordinate 14,975 of JAOXJP010037591.1, forward strand.
TCATAAAAATGAAAAAAATCATAATTTTCAAGATTTTCAGCATTTATGGGCATGACATGATCGATCATGTAGTTTGTGATCGATCACGGATCATGATCAATCATTTATTTTGTCCTAACACTGTTCATGATCGATCATGGGGTTTGTGATCAATCAAGAGCACTACCTAAGAGGTGTGCTCCTTGTGCGTGATTGATCACGACTTAGATCACGGATGTGGGATTTTTTTCTTTTTGACCTCCTAACAATAAAATGGGCATAACTTTCTCTAGAAAACTTCTTTTTGTAAACCGTTTATTGGGTTGAAACTAGACTCAAAGAAATATCCAACAAGGTATGTCTAAACCTATAATTCTCTTTGTATTAGTTTTGGTGGGTCTGAGAAGTTACCCTAAATATATCATTAGGATAACTTTCGAACTTGACAAGTTCAAGGCCCAACCTCAGTCATACACTTCAGGCTTGGTCCAAATGATCCCTAAACCACTCAAAGGTATTTATAACATATATTAAATGATCATTTTACCCTCATGGGGAAAAGTTACAATTTTACCCTTTAAATGCAATGCGGGTTATTACATGTTGGGCCCAAGTCGTGAATTGCCTAAATTATCTGAAGTGAAGCTTGTTGAGCAAGCAAGCCTGTACAAGGATCATCACCTTGCATTAGGAAAGACCCAGTTGTGATTCAAGCCTAGATTGATGTCCACCAAGTATTAGACATGTATAAATGGGTTGGTGAGATGGGATTGGAGTGCATCGTCACTATAAAATATAAACAAATGGGCTTGAGAGCCCACTTTGTGACTAAGGACCGAATTGGGCAAAACAGAGAGTAGAGTGTAACATCCTATACCATGACACACATATTACTATACACGTGTCACACTTAAAATGCTAACACATGTCACATAAGTTCTGTACACACATGTGACCACTTAAATTCATATATGTTGATCTGAACATTAACACAATTTTAGAAAGGCACCAAAAAAAATATAGAAATAATTTGTGAGTAAAACTTATACCTTTGGATAGGCATGGAAGTCTAGAGTCATATGCAACAAACAGAAAGTGAAACATATACTAAACAAAAAAGTTAAAGACAATTTACTAAGCAAGGGAAAAATTGGATTGATGACATGACAATTTCTGAAATTGTCCCAGATAGATAGCATAACTTCATAAGTCAATATGTATCAATCCTGTAGGAATCACCCTACAAATAATATATCATTGGAAAGATCTATGAGTTTACTTTCCAATGCGACAAATGACAAGTGACTTTAGGTTTCTTAAAAGAAGTTATTACAATTTTTCAAAAAAGTATCTATGCCTTCTGGTGTGGCCTAAATCAATAGATTTTGGGGTAACTTTAAAAATACACCAATGAAAATTTAGAAATAATTAGAGAGCAACCTATATATTCTTGGAAAGCTCTTGAAGTCTAGTTTCCTATCAAAAAAAAAAGGTGAGTGAATCTGAGATTTGTAGACAAAGTTATGGCTGTTTTCCCACTAAGTGTCTATGTTAAAAAAAAAACTCTTGTGGGATGACATCATCAAAG
>JAOXJP010037602.1:6871-30873 GCA_025762735.1 Platanus orientalis
CTCCTGAATTAAAATTCAGGCATTGAACAAACAGGTCAGCCGGAGGAGGAAAACTTGCAAGCGTTTCTTAGTTACTGGATATTGGTTTCGTAGGTTTACGGAGAAATGAGGGCAACGGTAGAAAAAGGAAGGTAAGGGACTAGGCGAGCGTCGGTGTGACAAATAGTACACCCTGTCCACTTTAAATGAGTATGTGCGTAACTTATGGCTGTGGGTCCCAGTCTTGTTATTCGTGTTGCTGGTTTGCAATGGACACGTGTAAATTTACACATGGGCAGCGTTTCTTTATGCCAACACTGACCTTTCGCTTTAGCGCTTCCAACTCCGTACTTTTCTGACGCTTGGTTTGTCTGTCTGCTTGTCGTGGGAAAGCCTGGCTCCAGAATGATTAAGAAATTAAGAGCTTGTGCTGGACCGTTGGATCCGAATCAAACGGAACTTAGGCCAATACGCAGTTGGATTAACGTTGTGATGATTTTAATCCATGCACGTAACCAGTCCTTTTATTTTCTTCCTCATTTTATTATTTTCCGTTCCGAACCTACATGTGATGTAGGGCAGCAAATGGACTGAGTTTTTATCCAGAAAGATTTGTATTCTTTTTTATTTATTTATTTATAATAATATATCTGATTATAATTAATTAGACCAAATACGATCTATATTGATCCCTTTCAATTATATAAGTTAACATATTATAAATTATATATAATTGATGGTTATACATTATTAGATATAGTGTGAGAGAGATACATCTACGTATTTTAAATATCTTCATGAGTCTCATTTTCTTCCAATAAGGGCGTTTTTGTACCTTGAATATTTTAGTTAGGGATTTTTACAATCATAGATGATCAATTCCGTAACAGCCCAAGGTGAAAACTCAATACGATCTTTTAAGAAGGTAATTAATGACTTCAAGAGAATCACCTTCAAAGACTCCCCATCATCTGTGAACAAAGGTAAGTTAGGCTAATTCATATCAAACCTAACCAGTTGTCATTCTTATATGTTATTATTGCTTAAATATCAATCAGCTTCCACTTCCTTTGTCTCCTGGTTCTTTAAACCATGTAACGGATCCTCCAAGGCGCTTCATATAAGATTCATCCTATGGGGTTGATAATGAGGCAGGAAAAAGCTATGAGAAAGCTAGCTTTTTGGTGAATAATATACTTGGGTGTGTAATGTTTAGTTAGTAAAACATTCCTGCTTAATTTCCGTAGGATGGATTATTTCATAATACCCTTAAAAGCTTTTTCCTACCTTCTGATCAGACCATTCAAACAATTCCTACACTTACTTGATCAAGTGCCATAGAGGATCCGTTGTCAAATTGACTTTGTGTTCCTTAATTAGAGTTGGAAAATTCAAAGACCAACGTGTAGTTATTGTCATTTGTCAATGCAAGCCCAACCCACCCCTGATTCTCTAAAGAAAAAAAAAAAAAATGAGTGCGGTTTGAATGCTGTGGTATTCTACACTCGACACATGGGCCAAAATGGGCATGAGTTCTATAATTTAGGGGAGATAGCCACCTGTTTTCGTGACATGTGGATTGCAGAATACCACTGCACTCAGTTCCGTTGCCGAGGATCCAGATTTGAACCCAACTACATGAAAGAAGAAAATATCCAACCATTTCAAAGTACACTACCGACAGTGTTTGTCGAATGCGTATTTACCAGAACACTATAAAGATGAATTTTTCCTTACATTATTGTACTTGTAGTATCATCATCTCTATACAGTGTTTCCCAGGGGATTTACTTTCTTAAGGAGGGGCCGATTTCTCTGGAACATGGAACGTGAGCGCACATAACTACCACAGAAGAGTGTAGGCTGGCTTGAATAAAATGATTCAATAAATAAGACTGGGGTTCTCCCATTTTGACACCCTCAAGATTTGAATTTAAACTTCAGTCAAATCAAACCAACTTTTGTCACTTTGATAGGCCCATTAGAACTGTAAGAGATTTCCTCTCGGCCTCTTCTTGAAATCATTGCATTGAAATGTACATGGTGGGCCTAAATTGGATCCCTAGCTTTGTGTTGGACTCCATAACCGTTTTTAGTAAAATTTAAACTTCTAGATATAAACATGCTTTCATAGCTCAGTTGGTTAGAGCACCCGCTTTAGTAAGCGGGAGGTCTTGAGTTTAAATCTCAATGAAAGCATTGTGTTCATCCTAATATTTACTTTTGAAACATTTAATTAGTCCAAAATGTGTTTAATCCTTTCATCGTAACCTGCTCTTGCAATGATTGTGTTTTATTTTTTTTATCATCATAACTTGCTCTTCCAATGATTGAGCACTAAGACTACCATTAGCACTCAATATTATAAGAGAAAAGAGAACAAAGCCAGTCCTAGACAAAATCTATATAGATTTTGTCTTTTCTGGATGTGCGTACCCAAGTATATTCTTCTCCGACCACGAGTGCGGATCCTTTGCCCACAGCCATGTGCACATCACACAACGGCAACACGGAGAGGATCACGCAGGCTCTAATTGGGATTCATAATCCTATCCTCCGTGCCAACAGCTCTTCCTGTAGCTGACATTGGCGCCCATTAAGGGCTGGCTCCTGTAAACACCACGTGTTAACCCATTCACTCCCAAAAGTAAATGGGTCCCACCCCCTTGTGTCTTGTCTCATGGGACATTGCACAATGAGGCGTCGCAGAGGATATCAACCCTGTCTTGTCTTGTGATAGGTATATATCATTTGTGACCAATATTGATGTGTGACTACACTACAAATTGACACGTGGTACGTAATTAAGGTTCAAGACAATTAAAAAAAGAAATTCATTTGAAAAAGTGAATGTCCAAAACGAGGAACGGAATTTAAAAGCATATCTGCAATCAGTCTACGGTGCTCATCACACATTGGTCACGTCAACGATCAGCTCCCGTAAAGGGGAGTGAGGGTATTATAGGCAGAAGAACTCAGAAGCCTAAGCATGATGTAAGATGTGGTAAGAGAAACAGGAAAGGAGGTGGCATGTGCTGGTGGCTAGGAAGCAGAGCGTGGTCCTAGCCCAGAAAGCGCAGAAGGGCCGCCATGTGATCGGCCACACCATCCAGAATGCTAAATCATGTTCACCACAGCTTTCGTGCCATACTGCATTAACACCAAAACATGGTGAATGTATGAGCAACTCTAGACAAGTAATTGAGCACGGGATTGGATTATGTGAGAACGAATCTCGTGAGAACCGAGAAAACGGCACCAGAGGGGCTGACACATCAGTACCAAAAAATGATTTGCACTTTTTGGGGGGACACTTCACTTTTTGGCGCTGATGTGTCGGTACCCTGATGCCGTTTTCACAGTTCTCACAAGATTGGTTCTCACCTAATTTTTAGTGAGCACAATGACATCAACAATAACATGCAAAACTTCAAGAAACACTTCAAACTTTCTGTGGTTTGAGAAGAACTTCAAAAACTTTTCTGTGGTTGACAAGAGTGCTCTCCAATAAAGCTTAAGAAGAAAAAAGAAGAACAACCACTACAAACAGTTTTGTGAGTTACATACAGGAAAGGCAAAAAGCTCTAGTAGAAATCATGAACTCCAAAAATGGAATTGCGTAAAATTTGGTAAGTTTAAGCGAAATTTCATGAGGATCAAAACTTATAGCTTTGCTGTTAGCACCGCCACTTTTTTGCATAAATTCCTTTGTTAAGGCCCTTAAATCAGCGTTTTTGTTATTTTTAGTAACTTTCCTTTTCACTATAACTTTCTATTTAAAAGTCAGAATAAGATCCCATTTGTTTTGGGATGTTTCTTAGTGATAGTAGTATTTGATTTTGTTGTTATTTCAATGTTTTATATTTTTTGTAAAATTTGTCAAATTAGCCTAATTTCGTGTCTAACACAAATTAGAGTTTCTTTTCTCTATTTAAAACATTGTAGCCTTTAAGAGAATTCAATTTTTCATTAATAAAAGTTTTAGAACGAGTTTCTCTTCCTTGGTGAAGTTCAGGGTTTTTCCCAACAAAGAAGACAACATGTTCTTCTCCTTGCTATTCCGTTGTGTCAGATAATTACTAATTCACTAGAATTTACTATTGAAGAAAGACAATAAAACTAAAAACAATATAAAATTTTGAAAGAATCTAAAATATTGCTTAGGAAGAGCATGGATTACTTATGCTGCATTTGGTAACACTCCAAAAGAGTGATTCTTGGATTCTCGGCTCTGAAAAATCTAATAGTCAAAAATTTTGTTTAGTAATGGTCAAATTCTCTCCACAAATTCCACTCCTAAAATCCGTTTTGGAATCACTTTCTGGGAACTACAAAAAGTAGCTTCACCGATTCCAGCTCCCAAATCTTCTTTTCTTTTTTCTGATTCTACTACATCATCATCTTCATCAAGATTTTTTTTTTTTTTTTCAATTTTTTTTTCTGCCGAACCAATCGCTTTTCTGATCCTGGATTTTTTTATAATCTGATTCTGGAATTGACTCTAGAGAATACATTGTTGGTGAAATCCAGAATCAGGTTTATAGAGCTGAATCAGTTGAGTGTCACCAAACACAGCCTTAATAAATATAAAGAAAAAGACATAAATAAATAAGTAAACAATGGTTGTGAAGTATAACTCAAACATTGAATATAAACAAAAAAGATTGCTTTGGAAAAGAGTAATCATCAGAAAGTGAATTAATATCCAGATCGATCCCAAACAAATCTAAGGAGGATCCAGTGCAAAGAGCATTCATCCGACCGATCTTACTTTCAAAAAATGGAGAAGTCAATAACCAGATACCAAAAAATACCCAAAAGAAAAGCAACAATGTTGGTCTTGAATTTGGACAAGTAATTTTTTTTTTACTCCTATTTAATGAGAACAATGTTGGCTAGAACATAGTTTCAGCCAGCAAATTGGTTAATGGAAATAATTTTCTTTTCAAGAAAATTATGGTCAATTGTGTGTGAATACGCGTTACAATGACCAGCCAAGGACATTGCCAGGATTCAAACATCAGTATTATCACGATTGCTTCCTTTTTTTCTAGCTTGGTGCATATGGAAGGACTGAATGCTTGCATTTTCAAGGACACTTGTTGCAGCTTTGAAGTTTTAAAGGAAAAGGTCTTATCTCTGCTGTTTCACAGATCATCTCTCCAGATATTACGGTTTTGTTCTTGGTTGAAAGGTGCTATTCTTCAATTAATTTAAAATTTATAAATTTTTATATATAAAAAAAAAACCATAGCAAGTACCAGAAAATGCCAACTCAGCAGTGATGGAAACAAATCCGTTTATGGCATCCTTTGGTCTTTGCAACATCAGGAATGTCAGGAACGGAAGATAGATCAATCAAGTTTTGAACATGTCTTGTGCCTATCATCTTTTTTCAGCATGTTGGGCAAACCTTTGGAACATTCATTGCAGTGTATACGGTCAGAGAAAGGAGAAGGAAGAAAATGATCTTGTGACAAAAAAAGATTAACATTTGAGAGAAGAAATTTCCAGACCCAATAAAATGGCCAATCTTTAAATCTGATCTAATCATGCATCAAAATTAAACAAGACACAACAGATATCAGAAGTGTAACAAACATACATCAAGACAAGAAGGATGCTTCCCATCAGAGCTTTTTGACAATATAAAGGAGCCAACAAAAGCAAGAACAACCCAATCTAGAAAGAACCACAACCCAAGTATCTCAATTCTCAGTCATATGGTTGGTATTCTATCCTATTGTCCAATTTAGATAATGTAGTACCATTAAAGGGATTGAATCTTTCACCAAAAAGAGTTTAGAAATAGACAATTGAATTGATTTACAAGCGGAAGATATAAAAAGTATGGTTCCTAATACAATTGGAAGAAAAGAATTTTAACAAATTAAACAAGAAAATCAAAGTAATAATTGAGTAAGGCTAGCCGTTAATCAGAGAAATATCTACGATTGAGAAATTCTGAGAAATAATGCAGAATTTGTAACAGAAGAAATCTGATAAGAAATTCAAAGTAAGAACTTGAATAAATAAGGCTAGTCACTAATTAAAGAAACATCTAGGATTCAGAAATACTGAAAATTAAAGCAAAATTTGTAAGGCTATGAAATAAGACATTTGCCAAGAGATTTAGAGGTATAATGGTTTAATAGAAATAAGACTTAAGAAATAAACTGATAAGAACCGAAACTGAAAGATAAGATTCAGATTCAAGTTCAAGAACAAGAACTAGAATACAACAACAACAACAACAAACAGCCTTATCCCAACTATTTGGGGAACTAGAATAAAAAGACAAATATCAGAATTCTAAACTCAGAAACTAGAGAACTAGATCTAGAATAGAAAATTTAACCTAATGGATAACTAGAAGGATACTCACCTTCTTCTTGAATCAATAAACAGCATCATGAATTCCCAACCTAGCAATCGATGGACAATACAACCCCAACAATAAAAATATGTATAGTAAATCCACACACAAGAATAAGCAAAGCTTAAGAGGATCTTATTCACTAATCAACCTGTGGAAACATACAGGTAGCCGCTTTGTATAGACTGTATACAGAATGTCCAGCGCTTGGAATATTTTACTGACTTTAACATCAACTTTGAGATAAACTAAGGACTACTAATTATAATTAAGAAACTTAAAGATTGACTTTGAACTCCTAATTAAATAAAAAGAATTCTAGATAAAATAAACAAACTTTTCTACTTAAAATAAACTAAAGTAAGCGTTTTTAGACCTATACACACAGATATATGATCAAAGAGTCAAACCAATCCAGGTCCTACAAGGAATTCATAATAGAAACATAGGAGAAAATGGTATTAAGCAAGTTGCAGTCAACGGACTGTCCATGTAACCCAGCTGTCCACTGGAATTAGCACCTCTGGAGCTGCTGCAGCTTTGTGGACTTTATAGAGAGACTTGTGACTTGTGAGACCCACATGCAGGGCCGCAGGCTGTGGTTAATTTTCTTGGGCTTGTGGCTGTAGGTCTTTAGCCCATCTTCCTTATGATCACAGCTTGATTCCTACAAGTAGACGAACAACACAGGAGTGTTGAACATATTAAAAAATGACTACTACAATATTAAGCACCAATGGAGACCGAAACCTCCTATAAAAAAGTTCTTAGATCCAATAAGAAACTCTAGGCAAAGAACAGGATACAAATCCTCAAGAACCTGCTGCCTCCTACTTGCACAATTCAAAATGAAATGCATTCCTTGAGCTCTTCACAAAAGCCCTCTACAAGCTTCAACAGTCCTTTCCACAAGTGCACTATAACTTTCATTTTCTAGAAAGATATTGCGTTTCAAGGGTGGACCACCTTCGAGGCAAAGAAACGTATAAAGCAAAGAAACATATGACTGTGTGAGTGATTCTATCATAGCCAGTGATGGAAAATTTTCACTTGTCCTTCAATCTGCCCAAAATAAAGATATCCAAGACTAAGTCACATTGCTGCTAGAGAAGTGGCAATGATGAAGATTGGGTCAGTTGATGGTAACAACTTGAGCACACCATTCTACAAGATTATTTGCAGGCATGCTAGTAGAAGTATATATGTGGCATACATAAGGGTTAGAATGGTCATATTTGATGGTATGTATTTCCTTGGTATTTATGTAATCATACAAGGGTATGATTGGTATAATACCCATCATCCTAATATACATATTGAAGGAATACAATACGTGTTGGGTAATCTATATACTCATACGGTTTTCTCCATACTAGCTCTCTTTCTTCTTCTTCTTCTTCTCACCTCTCTTTCTTTTACATAATCGATCCAAGAACTCACTGTTTCAACTTGGTATCAGAGCAGGAAGATTGTAGTCTCTGCGCTACTAATACTGCTGATGTCAGGAGGCCAAGGCTAATGTCAGCAGCCGTACAGACACATCAAGCATTGGTGAAGAATGTATGATTTCAGTAGATCTCTAATTTACATAAATTATAGAGATCTTGTGAGAAGTTTTTGCTGTCATTGGGAATTTTTTAAGTATTTATTTGTGAAAAATCGATGGAAAATACAGATTTTGTATTTCTGTTGTGAGGTTCGATCAGCCAGATTTTTAACAAGTTTTTTTTTTGTTCAATCTGGTTCCCTGCTACCAGGAGACTCCACTGGAACAGGTCTCCCATGATTTGGTTCCCTATTGTGGGTTTTGTGAGTACTTTCGTGGAAGCCAATTGACACCAAGGCTGTTCCTGTTTTTGCCCTTTTCTGTGTTTATTCCTTAGTGGCCACCTATTGTGAGTTCTTACAGACTTTAAACTGATGTTCCTTCTCAGCCTTCTTTGTTTTTTGTGATAAAACCCATGTTTGGTGAGCTTGTGTATATCGATTTGGTTTCTGGAATAGTGGTGGTGGCCCCATGGTGCCTGCAAACCATGTCGTGGTGAGTTTCTCTTTTTGTAGTGCCTTTTTTGGTCCCTTAGGCTTTCTAATGGTTGATTATAGTCCATGGGGGGGGGGGGTGATTGTTTGAGTAGTGTGACTTGAGGAATCATGTAGGTTATGTAGCCAAGTATAGTACTTGTCTGTGTGGCGTGTGAAAATCTGTTTCAGCACGTGAGAAAGTATCCCTCAATTGATTGATCATCTTAAGATGTCAGGAAAGGATAAAAATCCAGCAGCTGTCAGTAGTACGGATGGGGTTGTACATGAGTCCCCTGACACTTTAATCACTACAATTGGATTCAATGGGACTAATTTTCTTGCCTGGTCTCAATCTGCCAATGATGCTAACATCCAAGCTGAAGTGGAGCCTATGTGGGTGGAGTTTCTTCAAAATGATACATTCGTATTGAAGCACAAAGCCGGATCGGAAAATAAGGTGGCATATGCATTAAGTCGAAAGGTCTATATCCTGCAGATAATGAGCGTTCAGGTGACCGGATTCGAGAGACTTAGAGATGATTATAAGTCTTGTCTGGATTTTTGCTCCATCTTCCACTTCTTATAGGGTGACCAGCCAATAAGAAGCAAAGAGTATGTGCTTATGACGGATATCTCCTTAAGAGTCCACATTTGTGCCCTTCTCGCACTTCAGTAAGAGACTTTCTGATTTGGAAGATGCATGCAAGTGACGTAGCTGGCCACTTTGGTCGGGATAAGACCATTGTTCTAGTTGATGACCGTTTCTACTGGCCCAGTTTGAAACAGGATGTGGTGAAAGTTATAGATCAATGACATACTTTTCATTTGATAAAACAGAGGAAACAAAATCCAGGATTATATTCATCATTGCTAGTACCTCACACCCCGTAGTAGTATGTGAATATGGATTTCATGCTAGGCCTCCCTCGCATCCCAAGGCAACATGATTCCGTTATGGTGGTAATAGATCAAATCTAAAAAAATGGCCCACTTCACCTCATGTGCCAAGACTTCGAATGCCTCAAAGGTTGCTCGTTTTTTCTTTGATGAGATAGTCCATTTACACGGGATACCCAAGTCCATGTGTTTGACTGCGATGTCAGCTTTGTCAGTTATTTCTAAAAGATATTATGGAAGATGATAGGTACCAAGCTATTGTTCTCGTTTGCTTACCACCCTTAGACAAATAAACAAATTGAGGTGCTAAACAGAAGCCTAGGGACTTTATTGAGGTGTTTGGTTGGTGAGAACCTTAGGTCATGTGATAGTGTCTTGTCTACTGTAGAATTCGCATATAATAACTTGGTCAATAGGACAACTGGTATGAGTCCATAAGAGATAGTTACAGGTTATAGATCCAGGGCTCCTATGAACCTCATTCTTATGTCTGCATCCCATCGTCCATCCGAGTCTGCATCGGTATTTGCATCCCACATTCATTCATTACAACAGGAGATTAGGAAGAGAATTTCCATGAGTAATGAGCGTTATAAACAATCGGCTAACTTGCACCAAGTGCATCGTGAATTCCAGGTTGGGGGTCCAGTTATGGTTAAGTTCTGTCCTGCGCATTTTCTGGCAAGGGTTGTACAGAAGTTGCATGTAAGGAGTTCAGGACCTTATAAAGTTCTGAATAAAATTGGACCTAATGCCTATGTCTTAGATATCCCGACTGATTTAGGGATCAACTCTATATTTAATGTGAATGATTTGGTTCCCTATTATGGTCATTCTACACTAGTCGTTAAGCCTTTTATAGAGACAGATTATAGCACATTAGCCTTCTCAACCCATGCCACTACTTCCACCAATTTCTGTTTACAGGGAGGAGATTGAGGCAATTTTGGATGACTAGATCATTTCTACTAGACAGGGATATTACTAGAGATATCTCGTCAAGTGGAAACATAGACTAGAGATCGACAACACATGGCTTACAGAGAGCAAGCTCTAGCAGATTAAGCCGGACATACTTGAGGGTACCACAACCTTTTATCATCAGAGACGATTCTTTCCTAGGAGGGGAGAGTCGATGAAGACATCGGGTCCACTAGAGGTGGTACTTTTCAGACTTATCAGTGGAGACGAAGGAGATCCGGGCCCTTGTTATGGTTTGGATCGGGGTCCACACTTATTTTGTGACTTGGTGGAGTTTAGTTTATCCATAGGGATTTACTTTATGCTTAATAGTTGATTATTTTTCATGTTGCACCTTCTTTTTGTCACATGTAAGGGGGTATTTTAGTGTTTTAAGGGTATTTTAAGGAGAATTTGTTTGAAGGGGGTTATTTTAGTCCTATGAACTATTTTTTATGTTTCCCTACGCGTGGGGGTCTCTTTAAAAGACTCAAACATGCCTAGTTCTATTTTTTAATGATAAAAAATCTGAATTTTGTCTCTCTTTCTCTAGTTCGTCAATACTGAGAATCTCTAACCCTGGTAAGGGCTTAGATCAACTCTAAGTAATGATGATGGTGGAGGCTAACCTCTTCTTTCTGGGTTAAAAAGATTCTTTCATCTTCTTTGTCCATTATTTCTGTTAACATCAAATTTTTAGCAACCTAGAAAATACCTTTGGCAAGAGATCTCATCACCAACTTGAAGATCCATCGTTTTGAAATAGTTCAAGCACTCAAGAAGGTACCTAAGGTCTGAGTGACACCCATTGTGGAGGAGTGAGATCACTTTGAAACCCTAAGGAAATCCCATAAGGGATTCTTAGGTAGGAGCGGCACCTACAAATTTTGGACAGATTTGGGGTTCTCTTCGATTTAGATTGGCACGCTTTGATTAGTATGGGATATCACGGAGGCCATAGTTAGATACAATCTAGAGGATTCAACTACATCAAATTCAGGTGACAACTTTCAATTTTCAGCTTTCTTTTTATTATCCCTATGTGGAGCTTTGGTGGATGTGTTAGGTATGAGTGGGGAAAGTTTTGGGGCCGATTTTCTGTGGTTTAATTGACCTTCAGCCCAAGTTTTTATATTTTGAGGTTTTATTTTTTATAGGTAATTTTTTTTTTTCAAGTTAATCAACCTCTAATAACTTCCTTAAATTCCCTTGCAACTTCATGGCATTCAACCCCATGAATCCCATGTTTTAGATTACTTCATAATTTACATCTTTCACTTGTTTGTTAGAATGCTTGAAAGAACTACTTGCTGGATTTTCTTTATCTTAGCCCATAGTATTCCTCTACTTCTTTGGAAAGGCACCCTCAGCCCATAAATCCACATCGGTGCAATTCTATGACATGTTCCATGTATTTTTTTCCACTTTGATTGCACTATTTAAACCTCCATTAATCATGTTTTGGGCAATCATAAATTTTGGCTACCAACATGGAATGTGGTTGTTTCCTAATTCTTATTCGGAAATTTAAGAACTTATTACGATTTAATTTTGTCATTACGTTGTTTTCTTAAATACTCAATAATGCACACCTAAACTCAATTTAGAACTAACCAAACTTGCATGCTATGGTGTCGGTTGGAATCTAGTTTATAATGATACATAACCTATGGTGTTTTTTGCTTAATCTCCTATGACACACACAATCACAAACCTACATGCATGCTGCATCAACCAAACTGTACATAATTGGGAAAGGTAAATCTGCGTATTTTACCGATGATGTAAAGATGTCAAATCCAAAGGAATCAGTGTTTGAAAAGTGGGAGGCTGAGAATGCAATGGTTATGTTGTGGCTCTTTCACTCTATGCAGCTACATATCGCAAATAATTTATTTCTACTGACAATCAAAGCAATCTAGAAATCTATAAGGAAGACTTATGCAAAGAAGGGAAATAAGGCATGCATGTATGATTTGCAACAAAATGTGTCTTAGTTGAGATAGGGAGACCATCCACTGGTTGAATATTATTCTACACTTTGTAGCTTATAAGAGAAAATTGATTTCTATAAGACTTTCAAAGCACAATGTATTGAGATGTAGCCCTATGCAGTCAAGAGGTTGAAGAAACTCAGATTTTTGAGTTACTAGCTGGCTTGCACCCGGACTATGAACCCTTACATGTTTAGATTTTTGCCAAAGATCATCTTCTTCTCTTGGATGAAGTTTTTTCCTATCTGTCACAGGAGGAGGATCGACATCATCTTATGGTTTAGCCTCAACAACATATAGTTGATCATTTTGCATTAGTATCCTCCTCCTAACTTGGAGACCGTGGATTTTTTCATGGTCACGACGGTGGAGGACGAGGTGGAGTCTCACATGATGAGGAGACTTGTTGGGACCTCCATGGTCACCCACAACTAGAGTTACAAAACAGTCCTCAAAGTGGTTCCTTTTTTGGTGGTTTTCGCCCACAAAGTCGATCCAACGTCCATTCTGTTATTTTTAGCAAAGCACCAACTTTTACTCCCATGCCTTCTTCCTACAGCTCGAGTTTCTCTTTAAACCAGATTAAGGCCCTTCGTCACTTCATGGCTAGTCTAGAGCCATCAACATCTGCATCCACCTTGTCATTTGCTCAGTTAGATACTTCAGCCTCTATTTTTTGTGCCCCTGTTACCAAATAGTTCTGATCATATGACGGGCATGTCTTCCTTTTTTTTTTTTCTTCTTATTTTGTTTGTTCTCTGAAGGATAAGGTCAAAGTTACTAATGGGTCTTATTCTTCCATTGCTGGTAAGGATACTATTTTGGTGACTCCCACCTTACCACTCTCTTTTGTTCTCCATATACCTAATTTTATTTTTAAATTACTTTTTGTAAGTCACATTACCAAATCCTTAAATTGTTGTGTAACATTCTTCCCTTTTTACTGTATCTTTCAGGACTTGTCTGAGGACGATATTTGGTAAAGGGCATGATGAAAATGGTCTTTATGTGCTCAATGGTGTTCCTCACATATCCTCTTCAGTTCAGTAACTTAGTCTTCCCCAATAAAAGGCAATGCATCAAACTCCATCTCACTTCATTATTGGCATTAGTGTTTGGTCCATCCATCCTTTTCTCTTCTTTGTTATTTATTCCTAGTCTATATTCAAAGTCCAGTGTGTTTAAGCGTGATTCTTGCAAATATGCTAAACATTGTAGGAGTTCTTATCGTATAAGCATAAATAAAAGTTTTTTTCCTTTTGAAATTGTCCATTCTGATGGGTGGAGACCTGGTCCCATTGTCTCTTTGTTTGACTATAGTTATTTTGTAATTTTTGTTGATGATCTCTCTCATTGCACATATATGCTGTCTTGAGTACCCCTTATAGTAAGTTACCTATCTCTATCATTAGCCTCAATCTGATACTGTTTAATCAGTGTATTGGATCAGTCCAGCACCTGTAACTCCACATATGGCACACTGTTTCAGCTCTATAAACTGTCCAGGACAGTCCTTAAACTGTCCAGGACAGTCCTTGTTCTGTCTCCTTTACAAACCCTCAAAACCCCTTTATATACCCTTTGTTTCAATCCCATAAACCTTATATATAGATTAATGTTTTATCTCGAACAAACCCTATTTAACCCTTCCTAAAACCATGATCTTCCATTAATCAATTTACTTTTTTAACCTGAAATAAACCCTGTTTTCACCCATTATTTGAACCAGAAAACAAACCCAAAACCCTTTTTATTACTGACTGTTGTGAGTCCCTAAATCCCTAATGACCTTGCTACTTTCACCCAGATTTTGAGTGATTAAGCCCACCTGAAAGGTCACCACAGTCCCTAGTCTTCATTCCCTCTTGTGTGCTGCATCAGATTGTTCCTGTGTTAAATATCCTATTGCTAACTAAGTGTCTTACAGTGTCTTGTCTCATTTAAGTCGTTCTTTTTCCATTGCATTGTTTCTATTTCTATTACCAACGGTGTGTCTGAAGCTTGATCCCAACCTAAGTGGAAGGAGGCCAGGGAAGAAGAGATGCAAGCATTAGAGAAGAACAAAACTTGGGACATTGTGGATCTTCCTAGAGACAAAGAATCTATTGGATGTAAGTGGGTTTGCCTAGTTAAGCTTAAATCAGATGATAGTGTGGACAGGTACAAAGCCAGATTGGTTGCTAAAAGATATACTCAAATGTATGGTGTTGGCTACCAAGAGACGTTTGTTCCGGTTGCAAAGATGAATTCCATCCATGTACTCCTCTCTTTGACTGCTGATCAGAATTGGCCGTTATTACAGTTTGGTATAAAGAATGCTTTCTTTCATGGTGATTTTGATGAAGAAGTATATATGAAGCTACCACCCAGTTTTCAAGTTGCATCAGGCAGTAGAAAAGTTTGTAGATTGAGGAAAACTCTTTACGGGTTGAAACAGTCACCTAGAGCCTCGTTTGAACGGTTTCATGTAGTTATGGTGGAGTATAGCTATACACAATGTGATGTAGGATACCAAAGGATTAGGGTCCTACAAAAGTGAAGTATGGTGGAAGATGCCAATAACCAATCCAAAGAGTGAAGTATGGTGGAAGATGCCAATAAACAATCCAAAGAAGCCAAAGATTGAATCTTGAATCAAAGAAGTAATGAAAATGAACTTAGAATAATTCAAGAATTCACAATTCAAATAAAGAGGGCAAGAAATGAAATCTTGAATTAAAGAAGAAATAAAAAACGAGCTAATTCAAAAGAAGGAGCAAAAAGATAAAGAAAGAAGGTGAAAGGAGGTATAGCCGTGGGTATTAATGGAGAAATAAAGGCTGATGATGAGAAGTGGCCATAGGGACTAGAAGAGGGAAATTAGGCTGATTTGATGGGTTTTCACGAGGGAGAAAAGCTTGGTCAAAGTCCAAAGATGGGTTCCACTAGGACTGCCGCATGGTTCCTAAAATAAGGAAATTTAGATCCAAAATTTAAGAAACCCAAACAAAACGTGTGGACCCCACTAGAGATGTCATATGAAAGAAAGGAATAGGGTTGGGGTTGTTTCATGAAATCAGAAGGAAAAAAAATGAGAGAGAAAGACTGCCGCAAGGATGAGTTTTGGGTTTTTACGTTCCTAAAATCTAGGGAATTAAAGAGGAAGCCTAGTCGCAAGGCTTAATGGGGTAAATAAAATATTCTAATGAAAGAAAATTAAAAGAAAAGGGAACTTTGTGGTGGCTGATTGATTAGGAAGGGTTTCTTGGAATGGGTTTAGGGTTTCTTCAAGAATCTTGAATTCAAGATGGAAGGGGTAATGACAATGGAAATAGCTTAAAGAACTTTGTTTTAGGATGCAAAAGGTTAGATTGAAAAAAAAAAAAGGTTTACTTGGTGGGAAAATTGAAAAGTTGTAAAGGTTTGTCACAAATTTTCCATATTTGAAGAAACCAAGAATAGTGATTCTTGATCAAAAATCTTTGCAAAGATGAGTAAAGAACAAAGAAAACAGTAAAATTAAATTAAAAAAATAGAGATTAAAGAAAGAAATCAAGAAAACAAGAAGTAGAAAAAGAAGATTAGAATAGAAAAGAGAAGAAAAGAAGAAAAAGATTAGAGAAGATTAAAGAAGAGAGAAAAAGAGAGACTCACCTTCACGTGAGGGTTTGAGAAGAGAGGAACAAAGCTCTAACCGTGAGCTTCAAAAATCTATTTCATTCCGAATTCCACTATGTACAAGTTATGGGCGATTGGATTATTTAAAGCTCTATTTAATAAAATAACTAAAATACCCCCCTTCTAAAGAGCTGTACTGCCAGCCCTATTAACCTCACATAAAAACCCAAAAAAACATATAAAGAAACTTATATAATCCCCAATTGGGTTTATGCCTTATTACGTCAAGATTCCTCCCTCTAAAACTTAAAATTAAAACCCCTGAAACATTGGAAATAAAACTAAAACTGAATGGGGAAACAAACCTTCTTCTTCTAATTTCCCTTAGCTTAAGCTTGGGCTTCCAAAGAGGGTATCTCTTCTCAAGCCAATGTATAGCCACCGCATCATAATGTCAGGCTGATCATACTTCATTTGTGAAACGACAAGGTAGCAAGGTGACAATGTTGATAATATAGGTTGATGACATTGTTGTCACGGGAAGTGATGAAGCTGAAATGACAAAAAGCGTCAGTTGGCTACAACATTTGAGATCAAATATCTAGAATAGCTAAAATATTTTCTTGGGATTGAAGTAGCTTATTTTGCATCTTCATATCTCAAAGAAAATACACTTGATCTCCTTGGTGAAACTAGCATTTTATGGTGTAAACCGTCAGATATTCCTATGGATCTGAACCGAAAGTTCAAAGAGGAAGTAATGATCGGCTCATTGATGTGATAGATACAGAAGGTTGGTAAATGATTGATTTCTCTCCATAACTTGTCCAAACATTGCCTTTGCAGTTAGTGTTACAAGTCACTTTATGCATGCTCCTACCACTATTCATATAGAAGTTGTGTACAAGATACTTCAAATCTCAAAGGTAATCTAGGAAAAAAGTTTGTTATTCATTAAGAGAGAGGGACTAACAACTTGAGGCCTATACGCGAAGCGAGAAAAAAAGTGTGGTAGCTCGCTCTAGCATTGAAGATGAGTATCATACTCTATGGCTCATGGCATAAGCAAATTTTTGCATCTGAAGATGTTGTCAGAATAAGGCTTTCTAGTTTGTGATCCCATGCATTTGCATTGTGATAATAAAACAGCTATCAACATCACTCACAATCTCGTACAACATGACCGGACCAAGCATATTGAGGTAGATAATCATTTTATTCAAGAGAAGCTGATGTCTGGATAGATTTGCATCTCATTTGTCAAGACTGGTGAATATTTATCAAACTTGTTAACTAAGGGTTTGAGAAGTTCGGTATTTTAGTCCTTGGTTAGAAAGCTGGGTATGTGCTCTATCTACACACCAGCTTGGGGGAGTGTAGAAGTATATATGTGACATACATAAGGGTTAGAATGGTCATATTCAATGGTATGTATTTTCTTGGTGTTTATGTTATCAGACAAGGGTACGATTGGTATTATACTCATCATCTCTAATATATATATATATATATATATATATTGAAGGAATACAATATGTATTGGGTAATCTATATACCCATACGGTTTTCTCCATACAAGCTCTCTTCCTCTTCTCGTCTTCTTTCTTCTACATAACCAATCCAAGAACTCACTGTTTCAACTATTCTCACATCAAATTTATGTCAAAGGAGTGAAAAATTGTCATGCTTGTGATTTGGACAAAGCAAGGCTTTCAACTGGTTGACATTAAGACAAAGTTCAAGATACATGAGAGAGGATCCATCTTGTTGTGACTGGTGCATAGAATTAGATTAGCAACTAGAGCAACTTTTTCTCCAACTAATGAAAGATGGAATCGTAGGAGTGGGGACCTTTAATCGAGGGAAGGATTCTTATCTGTGTGCCAAGTTGTACTAAGGTCATGGCCGGCCTTTGGGGAGATCTTGTAGATCAACAGATCTTAGGAGGTATAGATTCTAATAGAAAGGCGAAGGTTTTTTGTTGATTAAAGTCATATTGGGACAAGGAGCATCAAAGGGCATGCTATGCTAGGTCTTTTTACAAGGTTCTTCTAGGAGAAAGTGTGTGTGTGTGTAATCTTATTGAGAAAGAAAAGGATACAAGTAGCAACCAATGCCCAAAACCCCTCGAGACAAAAAACATGTCGCAATTCAGTCTCGATTTTTGTAGGGATAGTCAATGATAATGAGATATGTTTGCCTCTCCTAATGCCAGGTAACAGTATGGAAAGTCCATTGCACAGACATGTATATGTAGTAAATTTGGAGTTATACAAGTAATGAGACTGAACAACAATGTTCCCTATCTTAGAATTTTTTTTCTTCTTTTTTGACGAAGATAGATTTCTTTCCAAGAGAAGGCCCTCAATACAAAGCGGCCAAAGGAATAGAAAACCAAAGAGGCAAACCACAAAGAAACAAAACACACAACCCTAATACATCCCAATGATTCTATCCTATAAAATGCAGTCGAATTTGCTGATAGGACATTCTATGGTGGGACATACTAATTTTATCATCTGGGCCAATAAGAGTAAGTTCACTTCCAAACTTTAAAAGGACAGAACCAAGAGGAATATGGGAAAGTATTGAGAAACTGCAATAATACCAGGTTTGTCACTTGATAATGAAATTTTACATAAATTTTTTAAGAGACCATAGTTGCATACAATCAGATGCAAAACACAATAAGCCGCAACAAGGTCTTTAGGACCAAGACTTTGCTACATGTGACCTAACGTCAGTAGCATACAAACCATTTCCTACAAAGCCATTGCAGTCTCCATTCTAAAACCAATGTTCTCCGGTTTATGCCTAAAAAATCAGAACAAGTAATGGTCAAACATTGAAAGCAAAGTTAATCACTGCCTAAACTTCAAATTTACGGTACCATACTTTCAAAATGAGAGAACCCTTAAGTAGGTCATCACAGGTTAAGGTATAGTTAAAGAGGCACACCTGTTCTCTGCTCTCAACTTTAGATACTTCCAAGTTACAAAACGGTGATGGGTGATATTCTGAATATTCTGGTTCAGCAGTGAGAACCGTGGCACATGAAAGATAGGGAATCAGAAAACCCGTTAAAATTTTGGCACTTTGACAAGGCAATGACTTCGATAGACCTCGCAATTTACAAAAATTAAAAAAGGGTATCTAGATTTGTACAAGTAACATTACATCAATTTGTATATGAGTTAGCAAAGGAAATTAATTAAGGTTCATACAACAGATGGTCTTGATTTCCTAACAACCTCTGTGAGAGAGAACCCACTATAAGCAATCCAATTTCTGTGAAACGAAGAAACAGAACAGACGGAACTATCAAGCCAGTGCAAAATCTTTCATGCTACTTCAGATATAAGAATACAACCATACCTCCAAAGTCTTCAAAGATAACGTTAGATGTTTGGCACCATGGAGCCCTCTAAGTCTAAGCATCCCGATAGATGTTAAAGTAAATTCCTTAAATTTGGCTAGATTGGGCTGCAACCCTTCAGATTGAAACAGCTTGTCATCAAATCCAGGTTGAGAACCCAAGTCAAAAATAAATAAACGCAGGTCTGCATGACGTATTCAGTGTTGAGGAGGGAAAGAGTATGATGAAGAAACGGTTCCGATCAAACTGTTGATACTTTCCCTATCGCTCATCCCACCTTCTGGGGTTTGCTAGGAGGACCAATTGCAAAAAAGATCTCGACTTCGAATTTTCTTGTATCAACCTTGCTAGGAGAAACTTAGACGCCTCTTTATTATTTATTTATTGGTATTTATGTTAGGGGCCTCTGAAAGCATTAGATTAAAGTGAATTTGTGGGACCACTAATAAACTCTATTTGGTTAGACAGTTGATGCTCTTCTAAACTAAATTATGTTAATACGACCGCTGCTTGCAGAATGAGATAATTTTTAGGGAATTAATACACTTTTATATGAAAAGAAAAGAGTCTAATCCAAGGGTTAGGGTCTATTAGCTAGCCATTCACTACTGCCCCCACTGGAAAGTAGCTGGATGGACCTTGTCAGCATAAAAGATGCTTGATATCAGTTATAGCCCTAAGGATTTGGACTTTACAGGCACATATATAATGATCTGCATCCTTCTCAACAAGCTCAAGGAGCACAGAGAGATCTTTAGAGAGGGTAAACCAATCTCATCTTAAGCATTACTAAAAAAATAAAGAATATCACAAGTCATCAGGTTTGTTTAATTTTGTTCATAAATGGAAGATTAACAGTTCAAAGGTCAGAACCAAAGCTGCAGCTCGCTTACAATTGTTTTAGCTTCCCATGAGCAGTTACAGAAGAATCCATTGAGTATATTAGCCGCTAGTACAGAAACTGCTCCTACATAAAAGTCTTGGGAGATCCTTCCTATGATTTACCAGATAGATGCGATTTAGCTATACAATCATTCCATTCACACCATTCCAACTACCAAGAAAAGAAAATGGGAAGAAGAAAACGTCCCAAACACATCTAACAGGAAATATTAAAGACTTATATCATTGAATCTCCACATTCATGGAAATCAATCAAGTTTCAAGGGGAACAGCGGACAAATCTTCTCTGCACTGTTTCATTTGCCTACAAGTACACTTCACACACATATAACAGAAACCAAGCACAGAGGAGGTTTGCCAGACCAATTACCACAATTACCCATTCATTTCTCTAACACCCTTTCAAGTCTCGCCACCTGAGGTAAATCAACCCTGCACGGTAGTGTGTGAATGCCCCCGCCACAACCAACACATGAAAAAGCTGGTGGCTGTGCCCAGCAATGTCGAATTTCCCAGGTTTCCACCGTTCGGGAATCCTAATGGCATAGACCAGTGCCCCAATCCCATAGAAAACACCCATCAGTATCTCATACCCTGTGGTGTGGAGGGCCTCGGGCTGGTTTCCAAATAGGATCAGCTTGTGCAGTATGGGTGCCACCCCTGACATACCCATCCCAAAGAAGAGGGTGGCGCGTATGCTCCGGAACTCAGGATTCTGGAATACAGGGAGGAGAGAGAACAAGATCGTGGCGATTCCAAGAATGGTTATGAATCCCAAGTAGAGGTTGCATAAAAAGGGGTTGCACATGAAGGTGTAATAGACAGGAGGGTAAAAGGAGGTTGAGATGAGGGCAGCAATGCCAGCATAGTCAAGCCTGAGCATGATATAAGATAGGCGCTGGGAATGGCAAGACAGGAGGTGGCATGTGCTGCTGGCTAAAAGGCAGAACATGGCTCCACCCAAGAAGGCAAAGATGGGCCACCGTGTGATTGGTCTCACCATCAACGGTGCTATCATGTTTGCCACATCCTCTTTCACGCTATCCTGCATTTAACAAAAACATGATGAGCGAATTAGCCACATAGAGCACTAACAACAGCAATGACATCATGATCAACAACCATGGCTTTACTTTCTCTGGTTGAGAAGATTGTTCATATGTAAACTCTGTAAAGAGCATTTCACCAGGCATCACATGTCGAAAAGTATCAGGTTGAGAAGGTTGTTCATATCAGGTTTGGTAGCATTTTCCCCTCTTTTTTGTTCTCTCCCTTTTGGGGATGCCTTATCCCCTTTTCTCTAATTAATAAAGTTTTTAATTCATAAAAAATATATATATATTCTGCCAGGGAACTTTAGATGACATCCTTGTTTACCCTTTGATTCCATCTTATTGGCATTGAAAAGCAATTAAGAAAAATCACTGTGTTAACAGTTGTGTAAAAGTATCACAAATTAGTAGACTCCATGAAATGTGTCATACAATGATACTTAATTTAGTGACACCACTGGATAAGGAGTGTAATTGTGTAAGCAGCTTATAAAATATATCATTTCAGGTTGCTCAAATTTCATATGACAGTCAAGATTTATGGGAACTCCCTACCACCATTTTTGAATTAAGCGAGCATGGAGAAAACTCTTTAATTCTTATCATATGAAAACTAAAAGAAATGAGGTTAAAATTGTAATGAGAATCACATGACATTCATTGTTTGAGGTAACTGGTGGAAAAGCTCCACTATTAGGAAGTTGAAGTAGGGGTTGATGTGATGCGGACATCATGACCGAGATGGTGATTGGGCTGTGCTCACCTTTATTTTAGTTGTTCTTTTATTTTTTTTATGTTATTGATGTTTCATGTAAAAGGAGGGGGGGGCACAGAATTTTGAGGGTAGAATAATCTTTATTTGCTTATATAGGGTATTTTTGTTATTTCTTTTAGTTAGAGGGTAATTTTGGGGAGGAGTCATTTGTTTAGGGGCATTTTGGAACATGCCAAGTTAGGTTGTAATAAAACTAGTTATGTGGGAGTCTATAAAGCCCCACACGACCAGCACTTTATTATGATGGAATAATATTGAATTTTTTAGCTTTCACGTTTGGAGTCTTCTTCATCTTGTTATTGTTACAGGTTGAAAAGAACTAAAACCCTGGAATGGGTCTAGGTTAGTCCTAGTTTAACAGTAGTAATGGAGGCTACTTCCTTCCCTTTAGGTCAAATGTTTTCAACTTCTTCTTCATCATCTCATACTCTGTTTTCAGACTTGGTTTTGTGGCTGAACTCATCAACAAGCAGAAGATTCAATTTAGATCCATTATCTTCAAGGTTGTAATTGTACAAGCATCATTGGATTAACAAAAGAGAGGCACCACCACATATAGAGGATTTTTGTTGCATCATCAAAGGCTGCTGATTTTTGCAGGGATGGACTAGTACAGGCATGAATACCAGCACAAAGAGCTTACACGAGATTGCATATAATTCCTTTGAGATAGAGATTGAGGCTTTGAACTCTTCCCTGATTGTTAGGGACTTCCTAACGACTCTAAGGGTGGTGGGACCCATCCCAATAGGCCCCACCTGATCGAGACATCCTCTATTTTTTGCTGAAGAAGCATTAAACTCCTCTGTTTTGAGTTCGTAGGAGATCTGCCATATCTCCCCCATTGTTAGGGATCTAACCAAGAGATTTTAGGAGGGTTATCATAACCCTAGGGTGACACTAAGGTTGCATGCACCCATCCGAAGTCTTCATCAGTTGAGGAGAACAGTACCCTGTAAATCAAGGTTGGCGGCACACCCATGTTTTTGGACAGATTTGAGTCACCTCTAAATTCTCACCTCCAGCGACTTTATTTGGTGTTGATTTGAAGACATATACCTCCTGAAACATCAAGGGACCTTTCTCCAACATCAATCAGGTGATAAAACTCCTTTTTGGTATCATCTCTTGAACCTTTGCTTAGTGATTCATGGTGGTGACCTTCGCATGGACTGTGGGCTGATTGCCTAAATTTCTAAGTGCTTACCTAATCCCCACCACTTCTATTTCAAGCATAATCTGTTCCCTACATATCAGTTTGGTTAATTCCTACAAGATTAACATGTTTGGCCGCATTGATAGCTTGCTTTGATAGACTGTTATATAGGTTCCTTTACTGCTCTTGACTTTGTTTTCTTTAATTCCTATCATGCCTATTGAATTTTAACTTCAAGAGTCACTTGAATTAGCATGTGTGGATGTGCAAGTAGGAATCTTGTTTATGTTTGTTTATTGCTCTATCAGTTTCAGTCCCAACTCCTGTGCACACACCCATGAACCTACATGCATGCTGCATCATGATGCCATTTTGTTGTTTAACCAAAAAGGAATCTTATGACTTATTCAAGTTGATACACTGGACGAACACCTCCAGATCTAACATGTCCAGATCACTATTTTACCCAAGAACAGGTACCGGTCAATTTTGACAAAGGGACTGGAACAGACATATTAGCCTACAAACAAAGGATACAGGGGAATGGCTGTGTACTCATCTCCCAGGTGGTGTTTAATATGTTTGAAATAGCATGAGTGACTCTATTAGAATAACAAAAAACTATATTTATAGACAACATTTTAGAAAAATAAAATAAAAAATTGAGTTTCTGCAATGAATTTAAACAGTTTTAGATACACACAAATTAAGCAATTTAAGGAACAGCCCTTTTAGATTAGGTTCAGCATGTAAATGGTCTCCCAGAAGTATCAATACCAAGTACATGTTGGAAATTTTTTAAAACTTATACGTGGACTTCTAACCCTCCTGAGTTGTTGGAAAGAGTCCTTATTTTGAATGTTTTGGCAGCTCCTTCTGCTGCTTTCTCATAAGGAATAATGGGGGGGGGGGGGG
>JAOXJP010037603.1:0-16540 GCA_025762735.1 Platanus orientalis
AGCAAATTTCCAATTGTTTTAAGGTTGTAAGCCTATTTAAAGGTAACCCCCCCATAATTTGATAGTGAAGAATAAACAAGTTTTTGAAAATTTAGATGCCCAAGATGTGGGTGTAGCCATACTCTCCTTCTCCAATGGTTGATGCCACCCATGACTCCCTTCTCTCTTCTTCTTCCATTGGTGTAACCACAAGCTCCATCTTTCCTTCAAGGTATATCTCTATTATTTTCCTTTATCTCTTATTTTCTTCTTAAGTTTATCTTTCTTTCTATACCACTCTCTTCTCTTTCTTTTTGTCATTATTCTTCTTTCTTTTTCTTCCTTATCTTGAAACTTCCATTAAAGAACCTTTACTTTTTTTGAAATTCTTTGATTTAACCCATCAAATCTTATCGGAATTTTATGAAATTTTAACCATAAAATCCTCGAACACGTCAGAGGGGCATTTTGGTAATTTTTGGATTTTCTATCCAAAATTACAAAAATATCTTTTTGGGTTCTTTTCTTATATTTTATCCTCTTTTTCTGTTCTAATTCATTCTCATCTTCTTTTTGTAATTTATTTTTCTGATTCTTAAATTTTCATGGCTACTTGTTTGTTTCTAAACTCTTCTTGATTTATTTGCTTTCACATCTTTTATTTAAATTTATTTGAGGGCCTTGAAATTATTCTACATCAATTTTTGGCATATTCCCCTTTCTACTACATTAGCTGTTCTATTCTGTTGTGGGCCCATAACCCGCAGGTAATCAACCCATCACTTGGTTGTCCTGCATCAATGAGTTTTTGTTATAGATTCTATACATTTAAATAACATATGGGTCGCAGACAGTGATTCTATATGTTTAAATCAAAGACGGGACGGTATTAAGCTTTTTATGCTCTTTGCTCTTATATTTAATTTTCAAGTTGATTTTGCATGTACTAGTCACTCTTTCCAGTATTTTTTTTTTTTTTTGTCTAATATAAATGCGACTCTAAACTCTATTTATTCATGTTGGTCATTCTTCTTTGTGATTGTGGTTTTTAAAGTAACAAAATGGAAACATCAGATATATGTTTAACTTATTTTTCTGTCTTCATTTCCCTGTAAGGTTTTATTTATATCTCTTTAGTGAAACATTTTACTATATTATTAGATGTCGGATGCCAACGATGAAACTACTGTAGAAAATTCGATTGCACCACGGCATGTGGGTGAAAAACGTAAGATACTTTCAGATCTCAACCAATTTTGCGTGAAAATCAAATCCTCCACCATTGACAACCTTAATGAATTGCAGTATTGATCAAGAATTCTACCACTAGCACTAAGTGTGGACTCTGAGGCAATTGTTAATACATTAACAACTAATATGTCACGTGCAAACTTAGAAATTATCCGATACTTAGTAGAATGCATCTTCTACCACACCAAAATATTGAAGGTGTCATCATTTTTCTCATCAACATCATTTTTTTTTATCAATTTCAACAAATACATCTACTAAATATACTTCAAGTTTTAACCTAAAATCAATAGAGGCTTCCACATTTGTTCATAAAATTTCTTTTTTTTATCCATTCACTTCCTACAACTTGAATCATCCATCGTAATTTTTGAACTTTTCGAATAACTAATAACCTCTACCATGGAGTTTGACACTGCAAATAATGATTATATTCATTGTAAAGATCAAAAATAGCCCTTCCAATACGTACCATGTAATTTTCCACCTTATTTACTTCACAGATTCTTAAAAAACAATACCTCAAATACTCAAGTTTGTACCGAGGATCTAAAACCACAACAATAGATAAAGTCAAATTACAATCCACTGGACTCCAATACTTATCAAATTTTTTATGCATCTTTTATGACATTCTACAAATAGAATCATCAAAGTTTTTCGATATCTAAATTAATTCTTTTTGAATTTGAGAAATCTTATGAAAAAATAAATTTGAAATATAGTATTGAAATCTTAAAAATACATTGGTCGCATGAGAAAAGAGTTCCAAAGAATCACAAATCATTTCAACATTTTTCCAATCATCCGCAGTATGTGCCTTAATAAAGTCAAAATTTAAATATTTCATTAAACTAAATGCTTTCTAAAAAGCATTGCTGACTTCAACATGAGGTAAGTTTAGTTCTATCTTATACATATATTTAGGGATAATCCCTTACCACTCAAAATCCCCATTTATTTCACATATTCTTGAAATTCTTAATTTGTTCTTGGAGATGTTTTCACATACTTTACAGTATTAAGAATCTTGAGGATAGATTCTTTTATCTCAAACAAACCATCTTACAAAACCGAATTCAAAATGTGAGTCCAACAATGTACATGAAATAAAATATCAACTTGTAATAGCATACCCATAAAAAAAATTGTTCTCTAAAGATTCTTACTACAACATCATTTGTGGAACAATTATCTACTATAGTAATGCACAACATTTCCATAATCCAATCTATTAACTGTTTAATAATGACATTGACAATATTTTTCTCAGTATACCAAGAAGGGACCATACAGAAATTGATAGTTTTCTTATGAAGCTTCCATTCATCATCAATAAAATATGCTTTTAAGCTCAAATATCCAAGAATTTGCACAGATATTCATGTCAGTGGTGATACAAATCCGTTTACATGATTTAGAAAACTTTTCTTTAAATATTTGTTTATCCTCTTCATAAATCTTCATATAGTCCCTTACTACTGTAAATCTCGATGCAAATTTTAATTTTACCTGTAAATTTGTAATAAAAGTCCTAAACGTCTAATGCTCGACAATTCAAAATGGTAATTCATGTACAAACACCTCATGCACGACAATTCAAAATGGAAAATCACAAACAGTATTAAGCTTTTTATGCTCTTTGCTCTTATATTTAATTTGTCAAGTTGATTTTGCATGTACTACTCTTTTAAATTTTATCATGAGTGGTTAACAACTCTCTCACTCTTTCTAGTATCAATTTTTTTATTAACTATGTGGTCAGCCTTTAAAATTAATTAGCATAAAAGAATGATTAGTTACGTGTAACTATTGGATTCTTTTTGCAATACTAGATTGTATGTTGGCTGTTGCTTAATTTAAGTGTGATTCTAAACTCTATTGCCAAATTTATCCATGGATAAATTTTATTTATTTGAGTAGGTCTTTCTTCATCATGATTGTGGTTTTTAAAGTAATAAAACGGAGACTTCAGATGTACGTTTAATTTATTTGTATGTATTCATTTCCCTCAAAGGGTTTTATTTATATCTCTTAAGTGAAACATTTTACTATACTATGTCAGATGATGCCAATGATGATACTATCATGGAAAATTATGTTGCACTACCGCATGTGGGTCAAAAACGTATGAATAACCAAAAACTAGGTCATAAGGTTGGGAGCATTTCATAAAGGAGGAAGTCTTAAATGGTGGAAAACAAAAATGCAAATGTAAACATTGTGGTAAGAAACTTACATCTGCTAGTTTGGGAGGTAATTGCCTTGCGTGTCATTTGAAACTGAGATGCGCCTACTATAAAAAAGGTGGATAAATCACAAACAATCTTGAATGTTAAGAGTGGAACTATTAGCTCAGGGATTGAAAATATTCTTTCAAATTGAAAATTTGATCAAGAGTGGAGTTGAAAAAACCTTGCTCAAATGGTAATTGTAAATGAATTTACTATTTTAAATTGTTGAGCATGAGGTGTTTAGGGCTTTTATTACAAATTTATAGCCAAAATTTAAATTTGTATCAAGGTTTACAATAGCGAGGGATTGTATAAAAATTTATGAAGAGGAAAAACAAATAGTGAAAGAAGTTTTCTAAATCATGTCAATGGATTTATACCACCATTGACATGTGGACATCCATGCAAATTCTTGGATACTTAAGCTTAACAACACATTTTATTAATGATGAATAGAAGCTTCATAAGAAAATTATCACTTCCTATATGGTCCCTTTTCGATATACTAGGAAAAATATTGTCAATGTCATTGTTAAATAGTTAATAGATTAGAATGTGGAAAAGTTGTGCACTATTACAGTAGATAATTGTTTCACAAATGATGCTCTAATGAGATTCTTAGAGAAAGATGTAGTTTATTTCATATACGTTGTTAGACTCACATTTTGAATTTGATTGTGCAAGATGGTTTATTTGAGATAAAAGAATTCATCATCGATATTCATAATGCTGTAAAGTATGTGAAAGCATTTCAAAGAACATATTTAAGAATTTCAAGAATATGTGAAGCAAATGGGGATTTCAAGTGGTTAGGGATTGTCCCTAGATGTATGTACAAGATGAACTCAATTTACTTCATGTTGAAGTCTGCAATACCTTTTCAAAAAGCATTTAGTTTAATGAAGGCTTTAAATTCTTACTTTATTAAAACACCTACGACGAATGATTGGAAAAATGTTTAAATGATTTGTATTTTTTGAAACTTTTTTATCATGCAACCAATGTATTTTTTAAGATCTCATTATTCTACTTCAAATTTATTTTCATGAAATCTATAAAATTAAAAAAGAATTAATTTAAATGTTAAAGAACTTTGATAATTCTATTTGTAGAATGGCATCAAAGATGTAAGAAAATTTTGATAAGTATTGGACCTCAGTGGATTATAATTTAACTGTATCTATTGTTGTGGTTTTTGATCATTGGTACAAACTTAAGCATTTGAGGTATTGTTTTTTAGGAATTTATGAAATGGAGGTTGAAAATTACATGGTATGTATTAATAGGGTTATTCACGATCTTTACAATGAATATGTGTCATTATTTACATAGTCAAACTCCACGGTAGAGGTTCTTAGTTCTTCTAAAAGTTTAGAAATTATGACAGATGATTCAAGTTGTAGGAAACAAATGAATAAAATAAAGTAATTTTGTAAACAAAAGAAAGTAAAAGTTCATGTTGGTTCTAAGTCAGAACTTGAAGTATATTTAGCAGATGCATTTGTTGAAAGTGATAAAGAAAATAATGTTGATGAGAAAAATGATGTCAATTTTGATATTTTAGCTTGGTGGAAGTTGCATTCTACTAATTATTGAATACTCTCTAAGTTGGTGCATAGCACATTAGATGTTCTTGTATCTACAGTTGCCTCAGAGTCCGCATTTAGTATTGGTGGTAGAGTTCTTGATCAATACCATAATCCAAGAAAGATGCAAGCCTCTTAAACAAAATTGGGGTTTTTTTTAAATTTTTATGAATCTTAAACAAAATTGGGTTTTCAACTGTTTGTTTTCAGAAGTACGGCTTTTGTGCTACAAATCTAACCATATCTGAGAACATATGTGTTTCATCTACTTAGACTAGACATGGTTCAAGTTGAATTTAGAATATGGCTTTCGGGTTCTTACCATTTATGTAATATATGTTTTTCAGACAACAAATACAGCCTATAATGTGTAAATAAGCATCCATGCCTATAGAGTGTGCTAATTAAAAATAAAGGACAACATGATTGTCTTAGTCTCTTAGATACAACCCATATGGCCGTATATTGATATTTATATTATACCATCTTTATTTTTATTTTTATTTTGTACATATAGCTCAGTGATATGAGATTTGATCTACTAGTAGGTTAGAGGAAACTAGGCAAGCTAAAAAATTTGGAAAGGAAAAAAAAATGAATATGTCATGATTTAATGGAATGGGGGCCGGCCCGAGGCCTGTAAAACTTAGCCAAACTGTGGTCGGGCCTAAGAGATTTTTTTCACGCCCAGCCCGAGCCCAAAATATTCAGCTGCGGGAGCATCCCTGGGCATACTTAGGCCGGGCCTAGACCTGGCCCATGCTCACCCCTAGATGGCATGTTTGCTTTCCAAAACCAGCACCAATCACCTGATGGGAGATCAGACTTGTTTCATCATCCTCACTTTCTCACAGTCCAATGTGAGGTTTCCTTTTTCCTCCTTCCAATCCTTTCTCCCCCAAGAAATGGCGGTTGAATAATTGACAGCCTCAAACCTAGGCTTCCATCAAAATTAACCAACCTTTCTTTCTCAACCTTTCTTTCATTGAGATTATTTAAGCCTTATCCACTATTAGCACTATCCACCGAAAAGCCTTCTAATCAGAGCCTTTTCTATGAGAAGATTCGGCACAGAGTGTCAAATGCTTCATGAACCCTTTTCTATCTTAAACACCAATGGTTCAGCGTCTAGCCCATATACCCTCTTAACCTAAGCCTAGTAAAGGGTCCGTGACTATTAGCCGCAGATACCCTTGCCAGAGGTTCCAACATGGAACAATTTACATAGGTCACTTTCCTAACTTTTTGAGTGAGAAATCATACAGAAAACAAATCAACATGCCAAAGAACATAATCAAGTGCCTTCAAAATTCAGAAAAGTTGAGAAAAGCTTACATCTTTGCAATTCAAAATATAAAATGAAGTGAGAAAGAATAAGAAAAACAAATAAAACCGACCTCGAATTATTCTATCGGCCTCCCTCTGTGACTCCTGCTTGTTAATCGTCAGAACTGGGGAAGGAAGCGAAACTGGCCACCAACTCGGCAACTTCATCTCCTGGGCTGAAACACGTTTCTTCAGCCCCACCTCTGCAACACTCGTCAAGTTTCCTCGAGCAGGAGAAAGAGGATTAACCGGAACCCTAAACTCCTTCTTCTTCCTATCCCTCTCCTTTAATCTTCTCCCTACAACCACTTCTCTTCCCGCAAGACTTCGATCCCTGCGAACCAAAGCCCCATAACCAAACCCGAATCCCGACCGAACACCTAACCCTAACTTTACTAAAACCCTTACAGCTAAAACAATGACGAAACTCCAAAGAAGGAAATTCACAAGAAACTGCAGAGAAGATCGGCGACATGAGATCACAAGCCTTCGGTCGTTATCAATCGTGATCAAAGTCTGCAAATCCCTGAATGTTTCCCTACCAGACGAAACGAATCCACAAATTTTCAATTCGGATGATCTGAAAACCCTTCTCAGCGACATGGAAGCTCGATTTGCTATTTCATCCACATCGATCACCATCCCCAAATTCTGATCGGAAGTTGGTTTGGTATTCTTCTTCTGATTACGGCGACGGAGATAACAAGACATCTTGAGAGCCCGGAGATTATTAGAGTTTAAGCGACGCCATTGTTGGCCATGGAAGCGGCAGAATGTAGCTCCTGGGGATGGCCAACTTATCAAGTGAAGGGCGTTCATTACATGTACGAGAGAGGCGAGATAACGGAACGAGAAGAGGAAGCTTTCGTCTTCCTTTATAGAGGGAGTGAGACGTTCGTATTGCCCCAAGTCTTGTAAGTCATGACGTCAAAATTCGGGTCGATGTTGAGCCGGAGGTCGATCGGGATTTCGGCCAATAGAGCCGATTGGTTCATCTCGGTTAGATCAATAGGTGAGCTGGGTCAGCCCAAGACGGCATAAAGAATATGGGTTTGAATCTTCTCCGATCAGAATGGAGGGAAATCACGCCAGTGCCAATTACCTGTATAAGGTACTGGCATGGTATCTCTTCATCGAAACTGGAGATGATTCAAACCCAAAGCATATGTTCACTGTGAGCTTTGGAGTTGCAATGATGGCTGGCATAGTATGCCCAGATCTTTTGTATTATCAATGACCTTTTGGATGGGCTTCAAATTGTCTTTAGTTTGACCCGTAATTTTGAGAACCGGACTGACCATCTAACCGGTAAGATGGGTGATTCAAGTCTAATTAGCTTTCATGAAACTTTTTTTGTTGCCAATTCCAATTGAACCGTGTCTGCCATCCAGCTCAGTCCAGTTCTCAATACTATGGCATGACTAAAGAGATATCATATCTATCTATTATATTATGTTAAAGGAGATGCCAAGTTGGATACTCCAATCTTTTTTCTTTTGGTTTTTGTTGCTTTTTTAGAGGTATCACTATTCTCCCAATTAAAATTTGATACTTATACTACAATTTAATCCAATTTCTATTAAAATTTTACACCTCAGCGTGTAATACGCCCCTCTCCGTTTTTTCCATATATCTCTTAAATTAATCTTTCATCCTCTCTTTACTTCTTTTTTTTAATTTATCTCTACTAATTTCTCTAACAAATTTATATACATTATGCCATCGACTTTCCTATTTTTCTACATTTGCTATTCTTTATATTCTATTAAATATTTTTTCATTCTCTCTCTTTTGCCTCCAAAAGGATCTCTTGTGTTTTATTTTTTTAAATCCTATTAAAAAATTTCCTAATTAAACCTTTATTTTCTCCAATATTTTATTATATTATCTTATATCTTACTTTATACATATTATCGTATCTATAATATTATTATCCTTCTATTCTATTTTATTATACAAGTGAGTGAACCCGTGCAAGCACAGGTATCACATAAAATACAATAATTAAAATTAAAAATTAGAAGAAAAAAAGACAGTTGAAATTTTTTAAATCAAAAGTTGATTAATTAACAAATTGAATGTACTTTATATAGAAGATTTGTAAGAAAAGGTGTTAATATTGGTATATACAATTAATAATAAGTATATGAAGTATGATATCCCTACTTTTATTTTTTTTTTTCTAGTAAAATCAAAAATGTTAAAATCGTGATCTAAGGTTAATATGTAATATTATGAATTAATAGATAAAGGTTTTAGGTATATATATTAAATAAAAATGTCTCAACATTCAAACATGTGTTCACAAGTTAAAAATCAAGTTATCAAAGGCCTTTGCTCAAACCCAACAAAACCTAAGTCAGGGTTTTCAAACTAAAACCCCACCAAGAGCTAGACCACATGTGGATACAGCCTCAATCAAATTCATTTTTCACTATATTTAAAGTTATGCATATTGTTATAAAAAAACATATTTGAAAGAGATAAAGGAGAAAAGAAAATGGTGTTGATGAAGAAAACGGAAGGGCACATGAAACTTTTCTTCTTATGGTGTTTATCTCAATTCATGATAACATTGTTTCTAATTGTCCCATATTCACCAAAAGATATATATATATATATATAACTTACAATCTTGGTTCGTGCTATCCAAATGGTTCAATAAGTGGGCCAACACTTAATTGGGGCATGTTTGTTTAAGAAAAATCAATGGGCTCTTTTAAATCTTCTTCTTCTGTAATAAGGATTACAATATATATATTATCACAAATTAATTCTTCATGTTACAAAACATATAGAACTATTATTAAAGCCATAAAAAAAACTACAAGATTTAAAGGAAAATATTCTATTCAATATTTTCACCTGTATTAACACAAACTAAAATAGTTAAAAGAGCTCACATGCAAGTATCAAAATCTTCACACTACATGCTTCTCTCCCATTAAGCCTCTCACTAAACCTTTTCTCACGATTGGAATCCCTAAAACCAAATATCTAGAGAGAGAAATACTGCACAAAGGTTAAATTAAAACCATGTGCTCTAAAAAATAAATTACTAACATTTCTACAATTAAGTAAAATTTCTTATCATTCAATGACAACACATAACTTTTGTAACCACCATCAAATGAATTTCACTGGGGTTTCAAGGATCTAACCAAGACTTTTAGAGTTAGAGAAAGAGAGAGAATGCTTCTCCAGAGAAGATGACCATATGGCGGAGAAGAAGAAGCATGCAAGCGAGGGAGAGAGACAGAGAAAGGGGTTTTGTCATAGCATAGGATAAAGGTCTCAAATGAACAATAAAATGGGAAAGACTCCCATCTTAGCAAGAGGCTCACTTGATCCTCTTTCCTTTTTACTCATTGCAATAAAAAAACATTAGGGTTATTGATATTCTCTTTAATGGCCTTTAATGTAAAATTCCTAGGGGACTTGCAGAAATGTCCTAGAGAGGGTGAATAGGATTATTTTTAATTTCTTTTTAATCATATTAAGTTTCTACCCCAATTAATTACCTCTCTTAAAAAGGTGTCGTTTAGGCCGGTTGTTCAGTGACTTATGTTGTTTAGTTAAGTTCAATTCACTAAGTGTGTGTCTATGCTTGATGTCAAGCATGTTGGTTTGTTCAAGTGATGGATATAGAGTACGCTAATGAACAAGTAATGTAAGTGTATTGAAAATAAAGAGGAGACAATGCACAATCACATATATAAGACACACAAGATTTATAGTGGTTCAATCATTCCGAGGCCTACATCCACTTTCCAAAAGTTCTTCACTAAGTCTATTGATTTTATTAATAGTCTATGCTATTATAAGGGAAAATCATTGATCCTAAATACACGTGTTTAGTGTCTTCAACAAACACTCGTGCATGGTGTCTCTAGCATGCACTTAATCCGTCCTCGGTGGTGGCTCCTGCAAGGGTTCACAAACCTTGGGTGTCTCTAACCAAGGTAATCAAAGCCTCGGATGTCTCTGACCAAGGCAATCACTATAAAAGTGATTAAGTATTTGGAGAAAACTCTCCCAACAGTAAGCTCTTAATAGCCAAGTAAATGGTCAATGTAGCTCAATCGTTAAGCTTCGAAAGAAGCTAATAATGCCTCTAATATAGGCAGGTATATACCAAGTATGCTCAACACAATAGAGATGAAATCTCTAGTGTATGAATGCCTTTATAGTAGAATGGTATGCAAGATAAGCTCCAAACATAAACTATAGCAAGAGTATGTAAGTGAAGTGTACATTGTGAAAACAATGAGTTGTAGAGAGTTTCTCAATGGCTAACTCTAGTTCTCAAACCTTAGAGATGAAATCTTTGGAATATGTAGCCTCTAGCTTAGGAAAGTATAAAAAATGAGCTCAACAAATGTAGTAGCAAGTATGAACAATGAGCAGCACTGTGGACTCATAGTGAGCTGCTAGAGTTGCACAAGGTGCTAACTCATTAGAGCACAAACAATATCTATATAGATAGGCAATAGAAATCTCTAATGTACTCAAACAATGAACCAAAAAACATATCAAGATATATCTATTAGGACTAGCAATACTTTAGAGAGAGCAAGAAATGCATACCTCAAACTCTAGTTCTTAGAGCTTTGGAGGGTTCACTAGACTATGGAATCCTAGCCTCACAAGCTATGGCAGCTCAAAGTGAGCTTCATCAAGCCCACAGTAGCTTTATTGAAGGATTCTCAAGCCTTGGTTGCTGGAATGCCAATATACACAAAGGGGTAGTAGAGAAGAGTGACGGTTGCTCTATTCTCTCAAATTCTTTAGGTTTTCTAGGTGCTCTTTATGAGTGTCAATCATTGGATTTTATAGCCAAATGATTAGGGCAATCTATTGTCTTGGGATCCTTCTAGAGAATCCCACCATAATGGTAAGATTCAAGCACAAAACAACCAGGAATCAAAATTTGAAAATTAGTGGATTTCTACTTTAGTTCAATCCTATGATCGATCATGCTAGCAATCCTACTAGTGATCATAGCTATCTTTGAGTAGATTTTTACTGAATTTGATTAAGCTTTTGGACCATTGTGAGGCATTTATGGTCAAGGGATTTTGGACCTTCTAAACCTATCCTAAGCATGGTTTTAGGCTCAACGTGTTTAATCTAGAGTACCTCCCTTTTTACCTTTCTTGACAAGGCTTGCTTGAACCTTGGTCCTTTGGTGCCCGATCAATTGAGATGTTCCAATGAC
Organism: Platanus orientalis; assembly: GCA_025762735.1. Taxonomy (NCBI): domain Eukaryota; kingdom Viridiplantae; phylum Streptophyta; class Magnoliopsida; order Proteales; family Platanaceae; genus Platanus; species Platanus orientalis. Next base: position 11,595 of record JAOXJP010037603.1, read on the forward strand.
ACAAATTCTCAATGGTATTTTTAGATTCGTTCATGGGGATTCGTGTAGAGACACAAGTTGCATCTATAGACATTTTTACGTAACTTTTCTTGATCAAAGGGTGTCTAAATGTATATAAACACATCCCCAAAGTGTCTTTTCAAAATCTATAAATATAGGGCAAGGCTTTGATGTAAAATAGACTTAAAAGTCTCATTCTCTCTCTCTCTCTCTCTCTTATTTTCTATGCAAGATGTTTTTGGTGTTGGTTTGCAACCGAGATCAGGAGATCTCAAGTTGCACTAAGTTGGGTTTGAACCACATTGATTGCCATTCACTAGAGAACTTTTCAGACTATGCGGGTTGGATAAACCTGTGTCATTAAATCCTGGGACAATTGTCTATTATACCCTACTGTGCCAAATATGGGGAGGCAAATACCGTTTAGGACAACGTCTTCATACACACCTTGACACTAAACGATAAGTTATTTCTGATTTTGATTTCAAGAGTTTTATTTGAATTCTCTGTCTTCATTAGTTTTATGAAAATAGTACCTTGATTAGTTTTTGTTAATTCTTTACAAATATTTAAAGTAGTATATTTACAATATTATAACTATTTAAATTATGTGATTATTGCAAAATTAAATTCTTGATTTATATAGAATTTGTGTGATTGTTTAACAACAATCTAAATGGGATTATTGGTTATTAAACATATAGATATTTTTCTTTAAATTGATTTGGTAGATGACGATTAGGCCCAAAATATTTTTCTTTTGGTTTTGTCATGTGTTTTAAAAGAAAATTCATTTAGATTTTCATGGAAATAATTTTACTAATTTCTTGAATAAGAAAGGAGATAGTAATCGTAAAAGTAGTTGGTTTCCTCTCGTTTTTCTCTTTAAAAAAAATAGCAAACATGCAATCCCAAACCTGTAGTCGGTGTAGATACCTTCAGTTGTGTTTAAAAGAGTCATTGTCATTTCAAGAATTTGATGACTAATGTGTTTGATTGGATAACGAGAAGAAACGAGATATTTTCAAAGAGGTCTACTGTTTCAGAGGCTTCTTTTCATATCCTTATCGGTGTGAGGTTTAGAATGAAGGAAAAGTTGAGGAGATGTTGATTCACGGAAACGACTTCGAAAAGAATAATAAAATCATAGGCTACTATTGCAAAATATGTCATAAGAGATAGAGCCATAATGTGGCTTTTCAACTAAAAACGATGATCTATAAGAGTTTGATAGAGTTTCATCCCGTCTTTTTCATCCTTGAGTTGCTGTGACTGTGAAATGCAAAAGAACTTCTCTTTGTCAGCCATGATTATGATGATTTGAGAAATACATGATGGGTGTAAACCCATAACTTTAAATCAAGGAAGATGATCAGTTTATACAATTACAACCAGAGGAGAGTTTGTGGCAGTCCTCACATTTGATCACCGAACTTCTAAGCAAGAAGAAAAAGACAAGATCAATATATTGGGTTGATATGTAGATTGTCATTATAGAGAGTGGAGGCTACAAAGCTACAATAATCCATAGGTATAATGGGTCCATTTCTTAAGGTAAGACCATTCGTTAAGAATTATAAGAGTAAGTCTTTGTTGAACATTGAAATACATATACATATGTTGGAAATATGTGTCCGGACAAAGCCATTCACAAAAAATATAAGCATGATTAATTAATATTCTATCATCACATGAATTTGTTTCTTTATATGGGTAGTTATTTGATCTCATGAGATGAGATAGGTGGTCCTCAGGTAACATAGTAGGATGTCAGATACATTGGAATGTGTGGAAAGATCTGATTATCCAGTTATTGTAGACCTGAAAGTTTATAGCTATGGGGGATGCTGGACACATCACTTTTAGGGTTGCTACATGTAGAGCTGCCATATGTTGGAGTGATGTAATCTCAATCACTAGAGTGAGACTCTATGATTGCATGTGGGTGCATTATATAAACACATTAAAGGGATTTATTATGAACAAACTTGGTAAAATATCACTGTCAATATAAATATCACTGTCAATATAAATATAAACCTAAGGGGTTTATATTTCTCTAAGTCATTATATTAGTTATTTTGAGTTACCAACCAGTGATGCCTAATTGGAGGCTATATCATGGGTTGTTTGGATAGCCCACATGATACTTGGGAGGATGCAAATACCCAACAAGGAATCCACTACCCCCTTAATTGGGAGAATATTCAGTTTATGAAGTATGTGATTTAATTGGACATAAAAATCTAACAAATGGTTTTTGATAAAGTGTTTGTCAAATGTTTCTAAAACTATATTATAATTTATATATTTAATTTTGAAATGAATTTATCAAATAGATATTTTCAAATGTCCAATTGATTCCTTAATTTCCTAATGATAATGTTCTAATGACCATAGGGGTTAGATGGTGATTATTTTATCATTTTGAAGGTCATTATGGAATATTGTGAAGTGGAAGGACATATTTGTGAAATATCTATAAAGAAGGGACTCATTGTTATTTTCTTATATGTGGGATTTCAATTTCAATATGAAACAAGGATAATTGCAATTAGTGGTATGCCAGTTTGTAATAAACAAAAGATAAAGTATCCTAAATGCAATTTTCCCACAGCCTAAGGATAAGAATCCCATACCCCTTAGGGTTACATTGGATTCTCAAATAATTTATAATTATAGGTACCCACATTTAGATAGGGTCTTGTAAATTTTTTGGAAGTGGGAGAAGTGCAGAGAATTCTATACCAGATGTGGACACTTTGGAGACCGGGTCGGATTGGATTCTTGTGTCCAATTAATTCATTGAGGTAATTCTAAACTTCCTTTGTGATTAGATATCATAGATTCATATGGTGATCATTAGAAAACATATTTATATATGTGATTGATCAATGAACTTTACTAATTTTATGTTCAAGAACGATAATCTTCCAACAAAATGGTATCAAAACCTCCCATATGAATTCTGAAATCTATTTTTTGTTATTTTTTGTTTATGGTACTCTTTGAATATTTGATAGAAGTCATTATTAGATGGATCCAAGTTTTGGAATCCATGTGGTAATGGTGATTTATCCAAAAATTTAAAGAGTGTAAAAATATGGATCAAATCTAGGGCAGTTTTACATAAAATCACAGTTGTGAGCTTAATTTAAATCGGAATCATGTGTGGCTTGCTTTGTTAGCTTCATGTGATTGTATAGTTATATTTTTTATGGATGAATGTAATATTTTATGGGTGTATGGTCATAATTATCTCCTCCTCTCTCACTCTTTCTCCTTTCTATCTTTAATGGTTGTATTCCCCTTAAGTAGTTCGAGATGGCGGGCTGGTTTCTTGATGTTTCTTATTAAATGATGTAATTTATTTATTAATAGTTTATAGATAGTTGTAAGAACTAAGAGAATGAAGATCCAGGAAGCACAACACTTTGGAGAGAAGATGAAGAAGAAACAAAGTTTCTAGAGGCATCCAGACAAAAACGGGACAAGGAGATGACTTGATTTTCGTGGGGGATCAATCCCTATGATCAACCATTGTTTTTTTTATGTAATTAATCTTTAATCTACATGTTTTTAGAGCATCTCCATGAGACTAGATCGTGCTTACCTCAAAACCCTAGAAAATAGTCCAAGTTGGGATCAGAAAGGGATGCCTACAACCATGAATTTGAGTCCTACCGAGAGTCCAACTTAGAGTCTAACTTGGAAACTAATTTTAGGGAGTTGAGGATAAGTAGGAGCTCATGACTATCATATATAAGTTTGTTATCAAGTAAGAAACCAATGAGATTGAGCCAGAGTCCTACTTGGACATGGACACTAGTGTTTACAACCTAAAAGGATACTAGATGTAAATAAATTTTAAATTTATTTAAAATAATTCTTTTTAAACTATTTATTTTGCAAAAGGTCTTAAAATAATTTATTATTAATTTAAAAAATTTTAAATTAAAAAAACATGATTTAAAAAAATAATAATAATAACCTTATGACCCCATTTTGGTGTCCCCATGTATCTCCTCTTATAAAATGTTCGTTCGGATGAATTTTTAAACGATTCAAGTTGCTATGGACTCATTGTGATGTCTACTATCCTACTAGACCCACTTGAACCAATAAATTTTTGTCCAACCTACATATTTAAAATTTTTCATTTAGGTCTTCAGTAAAATTTCTGAACCAACCTGGTTATCCTTATTTGACCAATTTTAACTGGTTTGACTTATAGTTGATATATTTGACTCTATATGACATGTTTGACTCAAGGTTAACTAGTGAAGACTCGGGTTGACCAAAGTAGACTAGGGTTAACCAAGATAGACCAAAGTAGATCAAGGTAGACCATAATAAACCAGAGTTGATCAGTTTGACCCACATTGACCAGATTTGACTAGTTTTGACTGGATCAAACTTATAATAGGTCAAAACAATTTTGAAAAAAATATATAAATGTAGGAGATACACTATAGTCCACAATTTGGGAAACATTTAAAGTAGTGGGAGCTAAAAGATCTAATATTCTTTTAAAGTTACAAACTAGTGTTCATATGAATAACAAACAATGTGATTGTTTACATTTTAAGTGTAATGTGATTGTTTACTTTTCTATACAATATAATTGTTGGAATGGAATGTTATGTTAACCAGTTTGACCAGAACAAACTACAGTTAACTTAGTTTGACTAAGAGTTAATCAAAGTTGATTAATTTGACTAAACTTAACAAGGGTTGACCAGTATGACAAGATTTAACCAGAATAGACTAGTGTTGACTTAGTTTGACCAAGAGTTAATCAAATTTGATTAATTTGACTAGACTTAATAATAGTTGATTAGTTTGACTATATTAGATTAAGGTTGACCTAATGAACTAAGTATTGACTAGATAAGATCTAGATTGACCAAAATGACCTAGGGTTCACTAGATATGATCTAGATAAA
>JAOXJP010037614.1:6054-16540 GCA_025762735.1 Platanus orientalis
TAGATTAATCAAACTTCCTTTTTAACCCCCCCCCCCAAAAAAAAAAAAAAAAAATCAATCAAAAGTATATTATGTAAGGAGATACATGCTCACTGCCAAATAGTTTAATTAAAAAAAAACCTTCATCCTTTTTATAATAAAGATGGCTTGATGCTCCTTAGTTGGAATTCTACTCAATCTAAGCATTCAAATCAAAAATCAATTTTATAAATCCACTATGCCTTCCACAGGCAATTAACAAAGAAAGTGAACTTCAACATTTTAACTAGGAAACACACACATAAACACCCATGATCATTTTGATCCCTTGACTAGCCAACCCACCCACTTTAAGCTCAAAAGTGGATGTTTCCTGGTGTCCAAGATGGTGTCTTGGATACTTAAGGGATGACACACCGAAAAAAAAATGGGAGGGAATTTGAAATTTCGTCTAATCCCCACCCATTTTCTTCCATGTATTGTTCCTTGGTGTCCAAGACACCATCCTGGACACCCTTCAAACCAGGGGTGGGTTGAGCATTTTCGGGTTTGAGACATTTTCTAGCCTTGTTCAAGGCATCGCGTAAACCATATGTGTGTTGCATAAAATATGCTAGACTGTACTTCCAAGCAGAAGCTTCTTGTTTGGTGATTTCTTTAAATCATTCAGAACAAGCATGCATGTACATCCCCCAGCCCTCAATCACTTCTATTTTGATGTTGATTTTGTCTGTCTACTTGCAAATACCTTAGGTCTACTAGGCAGCAGGAGGCGGAAACATCAGTGCTGAAAAGTGATTCACACTTTTTGGCTGATGCTTTTCACATTTCGATGCTGATGTGTCTGCCCTCTACTGCCCAGCAGACCTAAGGTTTTTGTAGGGAGGCGGATCAAATCTGTGGGGCTTCTAGTCTTTATCATTGTAAGGAGAACAATTCTGTTGACCAATGTCATTGAACTGAACATTTGAATTGTAAATCACCCCAGCCTTCCAATCAGCAGGGAGGATTTTCTTTGCCCATATCCACTTCCCATCATACCTTGCTGTCACCACTAATTGGTATTGGATCCTATCATAATCCGAGTTGTCACATCACCAGCAAAAGCTATCGAGTTCAATAAACTCATTGGTGGATTTTAGGGTCTTTACATTGGACCTATACCATTAGACATCACTTCCTTAGGCTGCCTACATATCTCCTTGATAAGGGAATCAGGCTAGATGTAGTTTTATTAGATTGATCCGAAGCATGGAGGTGTCGTTATCTCATTTCTTGAAGATAGTTGAGGTCTCCCACTTTTTGTGCAAGGGATCGTGAGCTATCAAACCCTCAGGATACAACCAAGTTTGGATTATGTCCTGTTTCTCAATGAGGTGCACTCCTCAAAGAGATCACAATACCTCTCATACAAATTATTTCCCTTCATAGTCGGCTGCGCCCAAAACAAACGACAAAAACTTATCCAAATTTTATGAAAATTTTGACAAAGTTAAAGATCACCATACCTCCCATACAAATTATTTCCCTTCATAGTCGGTTGTGCTCGAGACAAACGACATAAACTTATCCAAATTTTATAAAAATTTCAATAAAGTTTCTCTTTAAGAAGGTGAACATTATATGTCAAAACCAAGTCTCAAAGACAATGGTAAAACCTCTATTATAGTATATGTTTTCAAAGGAACCACTAATTCCGTAAAGGATTTGAGCTTAGAAATTCAAGCTTTTCCCTTCTAAGAGGGCGATGAATCTAAGTGCTAAATGGACTCTAGGTCCAAAGAGAAAAAGAGAGAGAAAAAGATTTGATCGCCATTCATGGAAGACCTTCCTTAGCTCATGGCCTTTCCTCATTTTCCTCTTCTTCCTCTTTTCTTCTTTTCTCGAGCTCCATTTTCATTTATTTCTTCTCTTCTCCATCGAATGGGTTTTAACCCATCTAATGGGTCTTATATCATGGATTCTCAACCACTCTCACCAACCCCTTTATGTGTCCACTTTTTGGTGAACATCTATCAGCCCATTTCCATCACAATGGGTCAAGCTTGTATGAACTAACTTGCTCAACAAGCTTCGTCCAGCTTCGTCCTGGGTCTTCTAGGATTATCACAAGCAAGTCCAACCCCACCGTGAGTTAGCCTCATCGCAGGCCAAGTTCCTTCACGGTGTTAGGCCGTGCCAAACTTCCTTTGCAATGCTGAACATTAACAGACCTCCATCGCAATCCAAATTCCTTCGCAATACCGGACCTTGACAAGTCTTCATCTTGACACCGCTTCATTGCAACGTCTATCTCATCACGATGCACCTTCCATGTGGTACACCATGCTTGCAATATTCCTTGATTTGTTCTCTATTCACTTCATTGCAGTCCACCATCATCGTGGTTCATCTCCATTGAGGTGCATACATAAGTCATAAGTTGGTGCCTATAAGTTTATCCAAATGCTAAGTTATATTTACATCTAGGGAACCATTATTTGTGACCATTTGATCAAACTGGTAAAGATGCTAAATGGGGCCCTACCAGTGCATGATATCACTGATAATAACAAAAATAAATAAATAAATAATAATAATAAAATAATTTGTACGAGGACATTTTTAGTGGTGAAAAAAAAATGGTTTTAGTTGTTGATATAGCAAGGGGCAAAAGCTCTGGTCCTTTCTAATGTCTTCTACCATTTGATAACTGTCAATTTTTTAGGGAACTGACTTTTCATTTCATATTTCTTTTTCTGCTTTTTTTGTTTTAATTTGGTGACCCTTCCTATGTTCTTCAGGAGCAAATGTTCTATCTATGATTTTGCATGTCCTATTGTATCCTCTCACCACAGGTTGACACATGATGGTTTTTTGAATTTGGTTCCACTTTTAAATAGGGAGCAAATAAACACTTGTTACAGTTTTAACCCTATACATCCCATTCTTATGGGCACTTATTTTTTTATTTAAAATTTGTTTTTACAGTTTTAACCCTATACACCTAGCCTTTGTGTGGAGGACTTGGTAGGACATACAAAATCCTGGACAGAACATTTGTTCTCATTCTCCCATATAATAACTTTCAGTTTTTGAGGAAACTGACTTTTCTCTAATTTTTTGGGGCCCATCCTATGTCTTCTTCACCCACAACTTTCAGTTTTTGATGAAACTTTCTTTCCTTTTTCTTCTCTTCTTCATTTTTTTTAGGATAACTTGAAATACAGACAAAAGCCTCGGAAAACACCCAACGAATGACTCTAAGGACAATATGTGATTGCCTTAAAACATCTTGGATTAGGTCGGAGAGTTGAGTGACCACAAACGAAGGCATGGCCGAACTAGCTTCAACTGGATCCACAAAATATAGATGAAATGAATGAGCTACAATCTATGTGACCACTTTGTCAGTGGCGGAGCCACGAATTGATCTTTGGGGGGGGGCCAAACTAAGCAAACTAAAACTATGATTAAAATTTTATTTTCTTTTTTACATATTATGTATCATGCTATATATAATAGTACAAAAAATTATTATAAATACAATTCAAGATGTAATGAAGTATTTTATAGTCCAATAAATGATTAACAAAAAGTGTCCACTCATACTGCTTACACATATATTTGTCCATAAATATTTTGAATACCAATACTATGACGGGAAAGAGTGGTAAATATTTTAATGTCGATGTATCTTTAACATGAATAAGATTGAAGAAGCGTTCTTGTATAAAGCTATCTTTGTCAAAAAATCTCAAAGCAATAATCATTTGTTCTCCTTAAATTCATCATATGTATTGTCAACAATAATGCAAAATTTGGAATTCCCAATATCTTTACAAATCTTATTCTACATGATTGTGTATCATATAAACAAAACATATGTATTTGACACCCCTATTGACTTTAGTGGGTTCCATATTTATTAGTGAGTTGATGAATGTAAATATTGTAGATTAAACCAAATTAACAAAGGATCCCCTCCTCCCAATAATAGATCTTTTTAGTTCAATAAAAGAATCAAGATAATCCAAGTTAAGCTCATCTTGATTTTAGCTTATGATAAATGAACCAGATTTAAACTTGGCTTATTAAGAATTTGTCAGGGTTAGGACTAGGCTCGGGCTAATGCAACTTTGCTCACTTTAGCCCAAATTGTAATATGAAGCTACTTAAGCCAAATTTGCAATTCCACAAATAACATAGTCTAAAATTATTATAAAAAAAACTTGATATTCAGGTTTACTAATTTATCTTTTAATTATATTAAACACAATTATCTAAATAGTCTAAGTTTATACTAAACCAAGCTCATTACAATTCGCCTTGTACTCATTTAGTGCAATGAATTAAGCTTAAGTTTTAGGCTAAGCTCGTGAACAATAACTTTTGAACTCAAACTTGGATAATGGCAAGTTGAGTTACGTGACGCAAGAGGGTTTTTCGGAACGAAATAGATGTTCTATCCAGGATTTGGTGTCCAAGACACCAGATGACTTTACATGGAATAAAATGGGCAAGGGCTAGTTGAACTTTCAAATTCCCACCCATTTTATTCTAAATGAAAGCACTTGGTGCCCAGGACACCAAATCCTGGACATGAAATTTGCTTCTTTTTAGGAAAAGCGAAAATACCATGAAGATGCATGCATATACATACATATATACACTTTCGTAGGATTTTTTTTTTTTTTTTGTGAAAATGAAGATTGATTAATCAATATGTGTTCATGATTATGACATCTTTTAATTTGTGATATGGAAATCATTGCTATCATTACTTTTAATCAATTAATTGTCAATAATTTATTTTGTTCAAAATCGGAGGGTACAAAATATCCGAAAATAAAAGATCTTTCAACCCAATATATAAGGGGAAAAATGTTTTGTTCATGATTTTGTATATCCTATTTTGTCCTATGCACAAAGGCTGGGCACATAGGATTAAAACTATATATATATAAACAGTTTTCAAATGAAAAGATAGGTAACCATAATAATAAGTGTGTATGGTGTTCAAACGGGAAAAAAAAAAAAAAGTGGTCAAATGAACATTTGCTTTAAAAGAGGTACCAATTTAAAAAAGGGGAAGGATATTCTGTCCAGGATGGTGTCTAGGACACCAAGGGAGTGATATGGAATAAAATGGGTGGGTGATGCATTTTTTGAATATGCAATATGCATTTTATTCCATATGACAGCCCCTGGTGTCCTGGACACCCTCCTAAGACCAAATCCTGGACAGAACATCATTTCTTTTTCAAAAAACCATCATGTATCAGCTTGTGCTAGAGGATATGATAGGACATACAACATCCTGGATAGAACTCTCACTCCCTTTTTCCTAATGATATAAGTTAGGTTTTCTTTCTATTTTTTTTAAAAGTTTGGGGGTCCATGTCGCTCCGCCACTGATCATGTGTCAGCCTGTGATAGAGGATATGATAGGACATACAAAGTCCTAGATAGAACTTTCACTCTTTTTTCCTAATGATATAAGTTATGACTTTTTTTTCTTCAAAAGTTTGGGGGGTGGGGGACAGTCATATTTAGTATAGTCTATTGGATTTAAAACTAATCCAACAGTCATAAATAGCTTAATAATTAAAACCATAAAAATACATAAACTCTTTACTTCATAATTTTTCTCTTCCTATCCATGGTGGCACCCACAAGTGCTACCACAACTAGGATGCAGCAGCGGAAGTTCACACCCACCACATATATAGGAAAAGAGGTAGTGTGTTGTTCCATTAGACATTGTTGTCGGGCCATATGGCATCAGAGATACTGGCAATACTAGAGATGGGTTAGGGAAGACTGCACTGGTGACGGTTATGATATGACATTTATGGAATCTCTTATTTTTTCCGGGTATTTGAAATCCAGATTACTTAAATAGATATGATATGGATATTACTTTTAAATATCCATTAGTTATTAGATATGATACGAATATGTATTCTCATCTGAATCCGGTCCATTTGCAGCCCTAGTTTTGTGATCATAATGAATGTTGCCATTTTTTCAATTATTATTATATTTTTATATTTTTGAAAGAAGAACCCTTTATAATTTCTCATGTTTTTTCTAACGTGACAGTCCTTAAATACTTTTTGAAGACATGTAAGCAACAAATTGCTAGTTGATTCATTTAATTATAATATTAAATATTTTCTTTCATTAAGATTTCAAAAAAGGAACATATGTTCAGTCCAGGATTTTGTTGTATATCCTATCCATAAAAATGGGATGTATACGATTAAAACCATAAAAAAAGCATTATGGCTTCTGTACACACAAATTCGTGTACAATGTGTGTGCACGGACCAAGGGGCGAACACATCAGTGCCGCCAATAATCACTTTTAGGCACTAATGTGTTCGCTCCCTGGTCTGTGCACATGTATTATATACGAATTTTGTGTGCACAAAAATGGGATTCTGATAAAGTATCCAACTGAACGTTCCCTATTTAAAAAAAAAAAAAAAAAATCAATGACATATTGAGCCTGAAATCCTCTATGCCACCCCCCTTGTGAGGCACTCAAGGGCCACACGGGGGGTGATGTGATATCCCAAAAAGTGAGATGATTCCCCCCTTGTGGCCCTTGAGTGCCTCACAAGGAGAGTGGCGCAGAGGATTTCAGGCCGGTTCGGGGACCTGCCGATTTGTTCACGCAATGCCTCGCCAAAAACGTAAAAAATTAAAAAACCAAGATTTCGTTTACCATGCTTAGCTTTCTACAGTCCCAAATCACCCAAACAAAACAAAACCCTATTCGCACGACCCCACTCCTGCCCCAACCATCGGCGATTGTTCATTTTTGGCACCGGCAAGGCTACGCAATCTGTACACCGGCAACTACGGAAGAGATACCAAAAGGGTTTCCGTCAACGGCTTAGATATGCCAAGGTAAGCACATTTGTCTCTCCGTCCCGACTTAGATTTTACGCACCTCTCTCTCTCGTATCTTCTCCGCTGCCGGCTCAGATATGTAGCGTCTCTCTTTCCCGAACTAAAAGAATGAGGGAGTTGTCTTGCCTCTCGAATTGGAGCTCGGGTTTATTTTTTATATATATTTTTTATCTACGACGTTTACAACTTGAGGATTGCTTCAAGGTGCAGCTCAAGGAGAATCCTTCACACTCGAGACTTGCCTAATAATTGGGGCTGTGTGCTTCCTAAAATAATCAATAGGGATTATCAATTAGGGCTACAGAGTTTTCATTTTCATTTTTTTTTTATCAAACAAATTTTATCATTAGGTTTTAATAGGGATTATTTATTAAAGTGTTGGAGATTTTAATAGTGTTGTTGAAACATATGATTATGCCTACTATTAAGGCTGGATGGTCCTAGTTTTGAACTAAGACCTTGAAATTACTTATCTCTTATGTTGACTTCTAACTGTTTTGGTTGTTTGGGTTCCCTTAGTTGTGGGCATAATTTGCCCTTGTATATGCATACATCTTATGAAAACATACTTGATATATGCTTTATAAAAAGACATAATATTTTTCTGGTGCTGGAAAATGTACTATTTTTGTAGCACAACTCGTGTTTGGCATAAGAGGTTTGAGTAATGAAAATGAGAGTCAGGTTCTTTCAAGATCATCGACACCATAGCCAAGATTCAGGCAAAAGTAGAAGCCCATGACACTAATATAGCTATATCTCAAAAATTCTTAGTGGGTTTGATAGTTGTACTACTTCCTATAAAATTATTTTAAGAGGGATTATTGAGAGTGAACAAGTACTGAAGGCCAAAGAACTCGAATAGGATGATCTTACTTGAAAATCCTTTTATCTCAAGCTCTCAAGTTTTTGATAATATAAGTACCTTTACATAATCCCCAAAAAAATGAAATCTAGTTGTTATGAACAGCGATCATCAATGTAAAACGCTAGTCCTCTCTTTAATATAACAATAACAAACAGTCTTATCTCAACTATTTGGATTCAGTTACACGAATCCTGTTCTGTCATTCCTCTTTATTTAGGATCATATCTACTGTTAAATTACAAATTGTCATGTCTCTCTTTACTACCTATACTTAGGTCAATTTTGACATTCATCTAGTTTTTTTAGTACCTTCAACTTGTATCACTCTATATCACTGGTGCAATCATTGGTCTTTATTGCACATGTCCAAATAATCTTAATTGATTTTGTCTCATTTTATCATTTGTTGGTGTTATCTCTAAACTCTCACAAATAAATTTATTTCTAATTTTATCATTTATAGTCCTCACTATAATAAAGAAAAAAAAAATACAATGCAGGAGTCAAAATCTTGATAGAGGTTTGATCAATTGATCAATAACACAAATACGATTTGCAACACCAAATAGTATGTTGCTACAATTTGTTACAACATTAACATTTCCAAACTCTTTTTAGCATTGAGAGGTTCAATTGTATTACCTATGACATTAACATTACCAAACTCTTTTATAAATGGAGTGAGTCAGTTAAAAAAGTGTGCTGAACTCGGTGAATCTTTTTAATATTGAGTGGTTCAGTTGTATAACCTAAGAAAGAAAAAAAATCAGATTTAGATAAAATAAAATAAAAATCCTTGCAGAATTGCACACGGAGGCTTACCACCCAAGTGTCACCTTTAAGTAGCTTCCATTTTGACAATCAATCATTTTTACTATATGGTCATCCCAGATCAGCAGGATCAATAACCATTGAACCCGCTACCTCATATTCAAGAAAAAAAAAAAAAATTGGCATGTTCGACATCAATGCCGATTTGAGCGGGTGAACATCAAAGTTGAAAAATCCCTAAAAGTCTTCAGAAATCGTTGCCGGTGTTACACGGTGTTTCCGGTGTTGAAGATCCAAAATAAATAAATTCAAAGACAGGTAACGTGTTCGGCAACGTGTGGCTCAGAAAGGGGTGGCGTAGAGGATATCCTTTCCGCCCATACATAGACATAGTGGCAATCATGGCCTGTCACTCTGGTTGCAGTACAGGTCTGATGATGTCGAGCAGCTGTCAAGTTGTAAATTATGTCATGTGGACCCGAGTGGCCAGACAAAAAAACAAAATCTGATATTTTATCACTGGCACATATAAGGGACACGAGGGTACGTGAAATTACCGGTCAAGCAGAAATTTTATGCTACGATCATCCCATGAATCATTCTCCTCTGAACTAAGCATATCTTGAAGTCCTCGAATATTCAAATATTTTGTTATTCAAATATTCTGTTATTAGGAAAAGGATTTGCAGCACCCAAAACAGTATGTCCCTTCATGTCTCAACCCACAAATGGTGAGGTGTTTAAGGTTAAAATTGTAAGAACAATTTTCAACTGAAAAACCATAAAATGGGGTTTATAGGGTTAAAACCATTAAAAAAAAGTGCTGAAATTAATATTTGCTCCCTATTTAAAAGAGGACCAAATTAAAAAAATATCACGTGTCAACTTGAGGTTTGGAGACACAAAAGAACATACTGTTTTGGGTGCAGCAGATCGTTTCACCCTTTTATTAGTCCCGAATCTGCTGGGCAGTGTCTTCATAAGGGACGAATGACTAGGTGGTAGTAACAGGAAAGAGCGTGGGGAGAAGATGTGAAATTCTGTTTTTAGGTTTTCGATTAACCAGGGTTATCTACTGTAACCCGCAGTTAAAGTGATTCAATGTCGTTTGTTTTTTAAGGTAAACAGCTCAATGTCGGTTGATTAGGGTGTACATGTCGACAGGGCTATAAATGGAGTGAATTTGGAGTAGATATAGGCACACCTGTTTTTGTTTACAACGGATATGAATTCAAATATATACAATAATTTAAAATAGTACGAATTTGTTCACTTAAACAAATATTTGGATACGAATCCGGATGTTATGTTAAAGATTATGTAGATAATAAGGGTCCGAATTAATTATGTGAGAACCATGCACGTAAGAACTGTGAGAATCAGGTGAGAGGTCATATGTGGTGATTTTTGAAATCCCATGCAAACCCTTAATTGTGGATTTTACCACGGTTTTATAGTAGGTCCTATTGCTCTTCATCCTTGACAACAAAAAATATCCAATACCCAAACCTTATTTGTAATCCCACCCGATGGCTTTTACCCCTTTTGTGGAAATGAGTTTTTTTTTAAAGTTGCAGATTAAAATTCAACCATGATTGAGAAAGTTCAGGGAAGATAATTGGAAAGGCCCACAAGGAACCCACAAGATCTCTGTTCTGTAAGACAAATGACCACTAGGTTTTTGCGTTGGTGAAATTTGAAATAACTATAGATTTGGTCCCAAATAACATAAATTTATGATACAAAAACAGAAATACAGATGATTAGAAGCTAGAAACGTAGACTTAACGATACAATTGAAATGAAATTTTATACAAATTTAATAAAATACAGACTTGAAAAAGCAATCCATTTCAAAGAACAAAATACTCAATTTTCACATTCAGGACATGACAATAAACAAGAAATTAATACATTAGATGACATCAAAAGACAAATAATCGCAGCCCATCTCCAATAGCTTTAAGA
>JAOXJP010037624.1:0-16539 GCA_025762735.1 Platanus orientalis
ACACACACACACACACACAATATATATATATATATATATATATATATATATATATACACACACACACACAACATACCTAGGGCTGTCAATCTGGTCAGGCTGAGCTGGGGCAAAGTCAGCCTAAACTCAGCCCAAAATGTTTTACCTCAGCCTGAACTTGGCCCAAGGAAGTCAGCCCAAACTCTACCCCTTTCAAAACAATAGGCTTCGGGTCAAGTTTGGGCTGTCCGAATCTCTTTTTAAAATTTTTGTGCTGCTTTTAGGCCCATAATTTCTGAACAGTTGACACTTGAACTATTTGATGATAGTAAATTTGTCAAAAATATATGGATTCAAAAAGAATAAAAATATTAGGTTGGGATGTATTTCTTCTGGAATTGTACATTGGGGAGGGAACTCGGGGAGTAAATGAGATATATATGCTTAGCAGTCTCTAAATAGAAAGCATATTTACTAATCATCCCAACTGCTTTCTTATCACTGTCATTCCCACTAGCATCCCTTGATCCATTGCTATTTATCTTGATCTCACACTTAACATTGCTTCATGACAAGTGACTCAAATTGAGTGCATGATCCTTCCCTGTTAGATTCTCCTCAGATGATGCTCTTTCAGTAAAGATCCAGTTGCCAGTTTTCCAATCAAAGTCATATAGCTGAAGGAAACACATACATCGTGTCGAATTCTAATGCAGTAAGAATGAACTCGAACTTCTCCATGGACATGTAGTAGGGAAGCTAACTCTAGTCCACCCTGGCTTTACACCAATATTGTAGCCTTGCAAAAGCGATGAGACTAACATTGGCTAGATGATACTGAAGATGATTACATCAAATTAAATTGACTTATGAAGTAGATGTTAAAGGGCCCCATTAATCAAATGGGCTATAATGTCCAACTTCTTTTGGTTGTAGGCATAGGCTTCATTTATAGGCCATGAGTTTTGTTGGGCTTGGTCCGTTGAGAAGTGCTGAACAAATTTTAGGTTTTGGCTGAAAATGACTTTAAAGGCAAGGTAGGCCCTGAAATTGGCTTGATACAACTCTAGATATGTTAGTAGGTTGACCTTATGCTTGTAGTCCATTTTCAGTAGCCACAAACCCAGCTCCAATGGTTTCAAACTACAAGATTCTGCTACACCTATGTCAGGGGCCAACTTGTAAATCCAATAAAAAAATGGACTTATGTTTGATTGGAATTGATCTAGTCATTCTCCTTTTTAAAGCAGTGGATATTGCTAATCCATTATACGAGTTATTCGTACAGAGGGTTCGAAACCCTCTCTTTCCAACTCAAGATTTTACATTCGAAAATCTCGAGATTCTCTTATCTTTATATGGTCTTTTTTTTGCTGTCATAGATTCCTGACCATCACTAAAAAACCGCCACTAAAACCAAATTTTTTATTTTCTTTTTGCTCATGTTTTCCTTTTCATCACAATTCATTCATTCTCAAGCATAATTGTTCACAAAACGTGGCATGGGACATCTATCGGCGGTGGGAGTCTTACATCCAAGCAAGAGGTTAGACCAATCCCATTCATCCTGGTCCAATCCGAATGGATCTTGTTGAATGAATCGTCCCGAAGGATTCACACTTCATTCCGAACTTTAAAAGAGTAAATCAGGTAAAGTGGCATGACCATGGTGAATTAAGGGTCGATAAAAAGTTTTCAAAGGTCCACGGACCTTCCCGAACTTAGGAAAAACGATCTCATGGTCTCTGTAGCTTTTCTAAGGTTTTTGGAGGCTTTACAGGGCATTTGGATCTATCTAAACCTCTCAGTTCGATCCAAATAATTTGGATCAATCTAGGATCGAACCAACAACTTTCAGGTTGCAGGTTCTGAGTGTTTTTAGTCTTTGGTTCGATCCAAAATGGCGGAAACACTATATAACGATCTAATCTTTAAAAGTTCATTTATAATTAATAGCCCATCTTTCTTGACTGTTTGAGAATGTTCTAATCTAATGGACATGAATCATTTTCGTCCAATATAAGAGGGGATGAGCTCTAAATGATTAACTAATGGTCATAAACTAAATCTCAACTCTTTTGCTATTGTTTTGGGAATATTGTGAGGGATTATATTTTCTAACTCTTGGAAAATCTCTCTACAAACCTAGATAGAGAGATTGCTCAAGAAAGGAGCGACCCACTGGTATTGACTCAACTAGCTTGAGGATCCAACTAAGAGGCTTTGGGGAGCTATAGTCACATCTTGCTCAAGGAGAAACAACCCCAACTTGTGTGCAATACAATACCAACCTTCAAGAGGTAATCTTTGCCTTTAACTTTATTTAAGTTAATGAGACCACTCCCGCCAGAGACACCAGGAGAATTGACACTACCACCAGAGGCACTAGTAGTGTAGAACCTTAGCTCTTCCGGTGGAGATACCAGAAGAGTAGACCATAGACCACATCTGTCGGAGACATCGGGTGTAGTTTGCTTGGCAAGTAAACTAAGCTTTTTTATTTAATTTTAACATTAATTGCAATATCTTTAATCTTAATAAAATTACATAGCTCGGTGGTGAGCTTTTGAGAGTGGATGTAGGCCGTTGTGCCTAACCACTATACATCTTATGTATATTGTGATTGCTTGTGGTTTGCCTCTACATTTATCATTTAAATTGTTCAACATTGCACATATTGAAACAACATCACATGCAATACAATTGAACTCATTTATACCTTAGCAATTTCATACTCACATACACAATTGAATTACAATCAATCACTGACACCAATTTAATTAATTAATCAACAATTGAATTTGGGCTAACCTAAAAAGAATTTTAAAATATCCTATTCACCCCCTCTAGGATCAATATTGGAATTTTAGTGAGAAGGTTTAGGGTGACTTGTTTTTTTTTTTTTTTTTTCTGATAGTTAAGTAGGTGAAGATAAGTTTTGAACCAAGGTATGTGGCACGACATCCACAGACTTTACCAACTTTGTAAGCTGGCATCTTCATTTAGGGAGACCTTACCTCAACTCGAACGAAGCCCATTATCACCTTCAATTTTGAAATATTGAAGACCACGTTTCCTTCTGAAAGGCTGACCGAAAAACTAGTGAAAGAAAGCTCTTTAACACTCAGTAATAAGGTGACCATAAGATCCAACAGAAGCACATCCACCTCCAATTTACGGGTTGGGATTACATATGAATAAAGTTCATATTGATGCGTTCAAACAACACCAAGGGGTTGAAGCATCAGTGCTGAAAAGTGACTTACACTTTTAGGGGGGCGCTTATCACTTTTCAGCACTAATGTGTCCACCCCCTGGTGCCATTCGGATGCATCAGTATGAATTTCATTCGTACCTAATCTTCTCCACTAGTTTACAAGTTACTGAGGAGCTTTGTTGTAAGTAGACATAATGGGCGACATATTTAATTGTCTATTTCAAGATGAACCTAGTTGATGGGTCTTTTTCCTTGCTATCCGTATGTTCATGAAATTGATAATTCAAAATTTCTTTCCTACATATAACAACAACAATAATGAGAAAAAAGTTTCATTAACTAATGTAAAAAAATCCTTATATCAACTACTTGTGGTTAGTTATTTTAGTCTTGTTGTTGTTGGAAGATTATCGTTTTTGAACATTAAAATTAATTAAATTCATTGATCAACACACATATCAAAATATGTTTTTTCATGATCACTATATGAATCTATGAGATCTAATCATTAAGGAAGTTTAGAATTATCTCATCAATTAACCAGACATAAGAATCCAATTTGACCCGGTCTCCAAAGTCTCCACACCTGCTCTAGAGTGCTCTGCACCTCTCCCACTTCTAGAATTGTTATAAGACTATATCTGAACGTGGGTAATCGTATATATAGGGATAAGGAGAGGTCAAATAAGCCCTAGGGGTGTGGGATCCTTATGGGATTCTTATCCTTAAGCTTATGGGGCCTACCATCCTTAATTGAGTCAAAACTGTAATAATGAACAAACTGTGTGATAATTACAATCAGATAGTCCATTAATCGCAACAATCCTTGTGAAATGTTACAATTGAACTCCCAATGATAAGAATATAACATTGAGGCTCTTGCTCACAAAGATTTTCATAAAAAACATCATTCCATTGTGCAATATCCCTCAATGACCCCCAAGACAATAAATAAGTCACTATCAAAACCTTTAGGCCATTGGTAAAATATCTTTATGATGTTAATGGATCAATTGGACATCAAAAATATTTCTTAATAAATTTCTTTTCAAAATACTTATTTATTTATTTAATATAATTTTAAAAATCATTTTGACAAACATTTTATCAAAACATTGGAACCATATTTCTATGTCCAATCAATTCATGTTAACCCTAGATTGAATTTTTCTCCTTATTATAAGGGCAGTGGATTCCTTGTTGTGCACTTGTGTTCTCTTAAGCACCAAACTAAATATCCAAGCTACCGATGATATAGCCACAAATTAGGCATCACTGGTTGGCAACTCAAAATAATCAATTTGAACAACTTAGAGAATTACAAGTCCCTCAAGTTAAAGGATTAGTTTGTAAATTAGAATCTCACTCTAGTGATTGAAATTACATCACTCTATCATATGAAAATTCTACACATAATAACCTTTTAAGTGATGTGCCCAACATCACTCATAGCTGTAAGGTTTCAGGCCTACAAGAATTAGATAGTCATATCTCTCCACACGTAATCCATTTGTTTGACATCCTACTATGTTGCCTAAGGACCACCTATCTCATCTCATGAGATCAAATAATTACCCATAAATAAAATTATACACATGTGATGATGGAATAAAGTGATTTATTATAAATGTCAAACAAATAAATACTATAAACGTGTCTATGATGGCTTTGTCAGGACACCTATTCTAAGAATCTCTTACTTATCCTCAAAGCCACTCATAAACTAGTCTAACACCTATATGGTTTATATGAACATCAAATACTTTTTTAAAATAATGTCTTTGTCACAAGATCTGCAAGATTATCTATGGAGGCAACTTTAACCACATAAATGTCATATCTCTGAACTATGTTACGAATCAAGTGATACTTACTTTCTATGTGCTTAGATCTTTTATGACATTTAGACTCTTTTGTATTTGCAACTGCACCACTGTTATCATAATAAAATACGATGGGTGACTACATAGAAGGTACTATGCCAAGCTCTAATAAAAACTTCTGTAACTAATACCTTCCTTTGTTGCTTCACAAACTGCAATATATTTTGCCTCTGCAGTGGAGTCTACAGTACAATGTTGTTTCACAGTTCTCTAACTAATGGCTCCTCCTCCCATGATATACACATATCCAGATGTTGATCTTTTCTCATCTTTATCTGCCTGTAAATCTGAATTTGTATAACTAATGACTAACAGATCCTCACACCCATAGACCAACACATAATCTTTAGTCATTCTCAGGTACTTCAAGACATGTTCCATTGCTATCTAGTGAAGCTCTCCTATATTGCTTTGAAGAAACCTGTTCACTAAACGAACTACATAATAAATATCTGGGCTTGTGCACATCATAACATACATGAGACTACCCACTACAGATGCATAATGATATCTCTCCATATGCTTCTTTTCTTCAAGAGTTTTGATGACTGTCCCTTAGAGAGAACTAATCTATGCTTTACTGGTAGAAATCCTTTCTTTGAGTCTTGTATACGAAATTTCGTTATAATTTTGTTTATGTAATTGGTCTGAGATAATTCTATCATCTTGTTTTTCCTATCCCTAAGAAGTTTGATTCCTAAGATATAAGAAGCTTCACCAAGATCTTTCATGATTTTTTTTTTGACAACCATATATTTACTGTTGACAACATTCCTACATCATTCCCAATGAGTGGGATGTCATCAACATAAAGAACCAAAAACATGACAGCACTTCCATTCACTTTCTTGTATACACTCTTCGGGATTTTGTTCAAAATTAAATGATTTAATTGTTTGATCAAATCGAATATTCCAACTTCTAGATGCTTGTTTGAGGCCATAAATTGATTTTTGAAGCTTGCACACTTTTATTTTTTGGCTAGGATATATAAAACCCTTTGGTTGTAACATGTAAATCTATTCATCAAGGATTCCATTCAAAAATAGTATTTTAACATCCGTTTGCTAAATCTCATAACCATAATGTGTAGCTAAAGATAATATAATCTTAATGGATTTAAGCATGGCTACTAGCGAAAAAGTTTCTTCATAATCTATTTATTTTTCTTGATCATAACCTTTCGCCAATAGCCCTACTTTAAAGGTTTTCACCTTGAAGTAAAACACACATATGAATACTAGCATGCTCAAAGGTCAATACAAAGCTAAACAGATATCAAAGTAATCATCATAATCATATTAGTACCAAAAGTGTCAATAGTCACATGTAAGACAGAAGCCAATGGTTCAATACAATGATCTAAGTTTGAATAATAATTTAATGTGAAGGTCAAAACTCACAAATTTAATGACATATGTTAGTCTCGAGAGATCTAATGTTCAATGATTTCAGAGTGTTCAGAGTTCGATGTTCAACATATTCGAAATCCACATGGTTCACAATGTTTAGATGTTTAATATTCAAAGGATTATGAGTTTGATCTTCAAAGTGTCTGGAGTTCATAGGGTTCAATATTCGAAGGAGTCCAAAGTTCAATATCCAAAAAGTCAAATGGACACACTTAGCTTGGTGTCAAGACCCACCTGATCAAGAGGCTTAAAATCCAAAAGACATTTGCATCATTAAGTTCGAAGGTCCACATAGTTTTACATGTCCCCGAGTGCTCGCATATAACCCTACGAATGGGGCTCAGTATTCAAGGGGGGTCCAGAGTTCAATATCTAAAGGTTCAATGTGTGAAGTCCAAAGGTTCATTGTTTGAAGTCCAAAGGTTCAATATTTAAAGTGTTCATATGTCCACACGTATCCCAGAGTACTCGCATACCACCTTACAAGTGAGGCTTAATGTCTCTAAGTGCTTGCATACCACCCAACGAGTGGGGTTCAATATCTCTGAGTGTTTGCATACCATCTTACGAGTGGGGCTCACATATCTCCTAGTGCTCTTATACAACCCAGGAGTAGGGCCTACATATCTCCCAGTGCTCGCATATTGCCCTACGAGTGGGGCTCAATGTAATCAATGGTCACACTTAGCCTAATGTTGGGGCCTAAAATAATCAAAGGTTTGAAGTCTCAAAAGGGTTCGTATCAATAAGTCTAAAAGTTCATATAGGTTCAATAATCGGAATAGTCTATGATGTACAAAACAAAGTAGGCATGACATTACCATTTCAAAGACATATAATTCACTTGGATTCAACAGTAGTAAATAAGTCGATATCATAAGTTCGGAGTCACAATGATTCACAAAGATTTTATATAAAGACACTGATTCGAAAGTGTACTAAGATTCGAAGGTTTCACATATCTCATGTAATCACATATGAAGCATAGAATTTGATAGGATCAATGAGTCTAATATGTTTCCAATGAAATTCATAAATTCACATGGTATTCCGATAAATCAAATCATAGAGATTAGCCAATATCACTTCTAATGTTTCAAACAAAAGGGCGAGGCAAGATGGTCTTTCAAATTGATCACAAATGGTGTAGATCTTGAAGGATTCACCACTTCACACCGACTTTCAAAGATTCACATAGGGAAGATTCAAATTTCATATATTCCAAAGGGTTTCTTGGGGGAAATCAGTCCACATAATGTCTAAGATTAATAACCTTTCACAAAATAGGTGTAGAACCAAGTATTAAACAAAATTCAATGGTCTCAAGCCTAATTACACAGAATTTTCAAAGTTTTTCAAAGGAAAATGAGTTATTCTAAACATATGGAGCATATGAACTCACTAAGCTAGATGTGATTCACAATGTTTAATGGCTTAGAGCATAGGTTTTCACATAATTTCAAAAGATTCAATGATATAACTACAAGTGTCCAAAGTTTCAAAGAGAGTATACATCGCTTCATGCATAATATGCAAGATTTACTTACTAGAAGCTTAAATTCAATGATTCCACATAGTTTGCAGAGATTTTAAAGGATTTCAATAAACTCCAAAGAATCAAAGAGGATTAGGCATCACATCATCCATAGTGTGCATGATTTACTTACTAGAAGCTTAATCCACATAGTTTGTAAAGATTTCAATGACCTTCCATAACCAAAACACAAAAATCAAAGGAATTCAAAGAGGAAGTCACATCAAGCCAACTATAAGAAGCTAGATTTACTTATAAAAGAGCTTAAATCAACAATCAAACCATATTCAAAGGTATAGTCAATGATTTTTTAGAGATTCTAAAGGATTCAATCACCAATTTCAAAGAGGAACTTGCTTCAAATCATCCATAGCAAAATAAGTTTACTTACAAAAAGCTCAGATTTAATGATTCACATAGTTTTAAGAGATATCAAAGGATTTCAATACAAACTCTAAAGAATCAAAGAGGAATAGGCATCATATCATCCATAGTGTGCAAGATTTACTTACAGTCATTCTCTTCTTTTGATCACCTTGCATAAACCACTTCCTCAACCTTCAATCATCTTGCTCCTTGGAGAAGAAAATTCTCCTTCTCTTGCCTAATTTGGGGGTCTCCTTCTCTTTCTCTCAAACCTATCTTCTCTCCCTTTCCCTCTTATGTTTTATGTGTGTTTTAATCTTATTTGGGGTGTAAAAATGGGTTAAAAACCCTTTAGGTTTGAGACTACTCTTTTAGAAAGGTTCTAATCCCATTAGGGTGAAATCCCCAACTTAAATTTTGTTTCTGGGTGTCGACAGTTGACCGGGATGACTCATGGTCGACCCAGATACATCATCTCGGTTGCTCGAGGGGTGTTGCAGGTGACCAGCCTGCGTAACCCAAAACCTCATAGAATTTCTCGGCAAAAATAGTTGGCGGGAGATTGGCCATAAGTTTCTGTAGAAAACTCCAAATTGGGTACTGTTTCTTGGGTTGAAAACTAAATTTCAAGATATTTCCAACAAGGTATGGCTTAGCCTCTAATTCCATCGGGATGGTGTCAGTGGGCCTGGTAAGTTACCCCAATTACGCAATCATGCTAACTTTTGAACTTGACACATTCGAGGCGCAATTGATTCTAACATTTAAAGTTTGGTCCAACATGTTTCTAAACCACTCTAAGGTCTATATAAGATATGTTACATGAAAATATACCATTTTAAGATAAAATTACCATTTTACCCTTTAAGTAAAATGCGGGGTGTTACAGTTTGTTATAATAAAAACAAGAAAAGAAAGGATGTCTTGTCTCTTTACACTTGTATTTTCTAACACCCATACATTTGCATTGGGAAGAATCCTTAACAAGCCGAGCTTTAAACAAGTTGAGTCTAATGCAACTCGGTTCAGGCGCACTTAGCTAAACCACCTCAATTAGAGGCCCAGGTTTGGCTCTGCAAGATTAAAACAAAGCTCAAGTTCGGTTCATGACAATCAGAAACTGTCGTCGGTGAATAGACAGTATGGGTCACCAATTCCCCATGGGTAAAAAACTACTGGTTAATGGTTATTGATTGTTTTAGTTTGCGAGGGTTGCTCACAGCCAGTGAGCAAACGTGGTGGGTTCTCTGAGCTCATGGAAGGGGTGGAAGGGAGTAGAATAAGTTTATGTTTTTTTGGGAGCTGCTAGTCACACCTCAAATTTTTCTGAACTCCCCTCATGCTTACTTGTTGCTGATTTCACCTAATTTTTTTTTGAACTTACCTCGTCCCTTTCCCATTATACCCTTTATCCCACACCTCCATTAAAAACGAAGTAAAACTCCCACACCTCCCATCCCTTATCTCCAACCTCACAGTTCCTCCTCTCCCACGAACAGAACCACTGCTGATTAAAGCTCTCCCTTTCCCTCACTCGCCGCCAAACGTTGTCCCTCTGCCGCATGATCACTCTCCCTTCGATTCTATGACTTCCTCTCGCTCTCCCTCACCTTTTCTCTCCCCCTCCATCTGCAATTCAAGTCTTCTCTCTCTTCCACACGTTCCCTCTCAATCTCCCCTTCACCTTGCCTCTCAATCTCTTAATATGGCTCATACACGAGGTGGACGACCCCATACGCTAGGTGGACGATCATCTGTAGGTGGAAGAGGTGAGTTTTTCTTCATCATTTTTGGTTTTTCTATTTTTTCCTTGCATACGCTTAGACTATTGGTGCCGAGTGGGAGGGCACCGCTTGGCCAACTCAGCCAAGCAGGGTAGCCCCCGCATGACCAGGCCAACCGAGGCTACCCTGCTCGGCTGGGCTAGTCGAACAGTGCTCCCTCACTCGGCACCCACAGTCCGAGCAAAAGAAAAAAACAAAAAAAACATTAATAATAATAAAAAAACACTATAAAAATTTTAAAAAATAAATTAAAAAGAAGGTTTTTGAAAAAAAACATACACTTTGATTAGGCTGTCAGCAGATTGAATATGAATAAGATATAGGCACACCGTATTTAAATTTGTGTATTTAATCGAATATTGAATGACATTTGTGCCTGATATAGGTGCAGAAGACGAGTATTTTGTTCAAATTGGATCTGCTCGTTAGCATCGGACTATAAAGAGGGTAGGCCCATCTAGGCATGAGGCATCTACTAGTCGCGCACACGCAGAGCTTGCATCTACCAGTCGCTCATACGCAGAGGCTACAGTAGATGACCATACTGTAGGAGAGGTGCCAGATGTTACTGAGGATGATTTAGAGGGGTCTATCCCTAGAATGCCTGCTGACCCAACACTTCTTACAAGCTATTCCGCACATGTTGCTGCACTTATATGGTAGCATCAGGTAATATTATTAAGATTAAAAATTTATACTTATTAATAATATCTGGCATACTTATAGTATTTGTTTCAATGACAAGAGCGACCTTTACTGAAGTTGGTCAGTCATAGATTGAACTTGGTTGAGTGGAAGTACTAGCAGCCAGACGTGCATAATGGTTTATGGAGGGGATACATTAAAAGGTTTGGACTACTTCCACTGGTTCACAATACGTACCAGATTGTGAACCACGTCGTTGTCATTACATTTGTCGAGAGATGGTACCCCGAGATGAACACGTTTCATATGTCGTTTGGGGAGATGACCATCATGCTGGATGATGTCAGCGCCCTACTTGTTATTCCCGTGGTTGGGAGGACCGTCTCTCGCAACCTATCAGATGATGATGATGATGATGCTATGATTCTGTTATCTTGTACACTTCGAGTGACTACGGCGGAGACTCATGAGGAGCTGAGATTAGCCCGTGGTTGCTTAGTTAGGTTAGAGTGGCTATAGTCGAGATTCGAGGGGGTAACTGACGGTAGTGATCTGGAGGTGATTAGATGCTTTGCTAGGGTATACTTGTTCTATGTGCTCGGGTGCACCCTATTTAATGATAAAACAGGGACTCGGGTGCCAGTCGATTACCTCAATTGCTTAGAGGGTCTAGAGAGCATACATACGCATGGGGAGCCACTGTGTTGGCATATTTATATCGATAGCTAGGGTTTACCAGTAGGTTAAGTGTAAAGCAGATCGCTGGGTACCTTATATTGTTAGAGGAGTGGGTCTATGAGCATTTTCCAGCATTGCTCCACTCTGGAACATTAAATATTGGTCTCAGGCCCCACGCATCCAGCATTTTAGGCCACGCAGGGAGATGAGTGGTCTTACAAAAAATGTGATGGCACTTCGGGAGACCATCGATGCATGGGGCTCCGGCGACATATGTGTTTATTTTATATAGTATAGGTCAATACTTTTTTATATACTTGTCTTTTATTTGTCTGACATATACTTTTTATGTACTTGTATTGTATTTGTCTGACATATATGTTAACTTGTGCAGGTTACATGGTTACCATATGACGATGACATGCAATATCACCCATTGCCTAATATTGCATTTTACCATGGCATGATTAAATACCTTAAGATTGTGGAGCCCTATCATCCGATGTAGGTTTTGAGGCAGTTTGGGCGACAACAGATTATACCATCTGCCCCATTATCCTCAGAACAACGAGTATGAGGTTCATCTGCAACAACATACCAACCCAGTTAGCATTTTTATGAGGAGGTATGGGTGGTATGGTAGATCCATGTACTCTTAGTCGAGCATTGATCCCTCCCTTCACATTTTTTTGATGATTGTGTACCTGACTATATGGACTGGTATGCACGCGTTTCACATCGATACGTGCAGAACCCAGACGATAGATCAGTTGGAACACCACAACCTTTGGAGATGAGCTTTGGGCAGTCATTCATGGTAGATGAGGTAGACCATTTCAACATTCGTATTTCTCTCATTTTAGTAATTTTTTTCATTGCAACTTATACTATATTTATCTGTGCTTATTTCAGCACCTTGAGCTAAACAGACCTGTATTGAGACTAGTGATGAAGGGTTATACGATCCAGCACATAGATAGGATGTATGCATTGAGGTGGGTTTGGGATATCGTGACCTGTCATGGCGAGCCCTCGACGTCAACGACGACAAACAGAAGGAAGAGGGTGACCAGAGGGACCACGAGGACATAGTTTTTTTAATCTTTTTTTTAGTTTGACGAGTTGTATTTTGTACTTTAAATGGGATGAGGCTCCCATACATTGAATTATTTTGTTTGAGTTTATATAATCCACAGTTTTGTTTGTTGGCATTCCTTCTTTACTTGTTGTTATGATTACATTTTTATACTTTAAAATCACACACTAAAAGATCTCATTCTCTCAATAAATAAAATAAAATAAAATGGCAGGTAAAAATGGGGCCATCCCTATCAATTAAATATATAAGTTAATACAAAATTACACAATCAATACACTGTGCGAGTGTCAGTCGTCAGTCAAATCATCCGTCTCTTATGTCATTACATCATCACTAATAACACATCGAAATTCATGAATTCTTGATTTGTATGAATGTAGTGCCCATCCTGACGCATTATTGCTCTGGTATCTATGCCAAAGTGTCGTGATGGGTGGGATAGGGTAATCCGGCACGAGGAAGACCTGCACGCATAACAAACAATGAAGTGAAACACTGCTAAAAATGATTGACTGTAATAGCACCCTACGCATTAACGTTTACCTGTATAAAGTGATTCTCATTTACGAAGCCTATGACAACTTTCTTTTGGGTAACAACGGGTAACGGGTCGGATTGGAGTGATAGAAATGTCAGACACTGTCGCTCACTCAAAAGGTACACTATAACATTGTAATAATTGGCTATTAGGTGGCCACATTCTGGGAAGGTCATCCAATACTCGTATGAGGGACCTTCCCAAAGGTATGCAATTAAATACCTTAGTTTCTGCATTGCTTTAACCCCACAAAAATAGGCTTATAATAGTGTCCATAACTATCCAGTTCCCGTAACAAGTCTACTCGGACTTGCGCCCAACTATCCTCTCCCATGCCCAACAACTTAACAATCGCCCTAAACCCATAATTTCTGTCGGCTGCTATATCTATAATATACTGAATAAATGGATGTATACCGGATGAAAGTGCATAATGTAAGCATCATAAGACAATGATCGAAATGATGACGTACGAATGACCTGTGATAGAAAGGATAATGCATGAGTAACAATGGCATGACAAATCCTAAGAATTAATACGTAATATGTAATATATAAACTATTACCTTTTTCCTTCGTTCTTCTCTATCGGGTTGGTTTGATTGACTGTAAAGGGTCGACATCCATTGTACTGGTACCCACCGTAGAGTAGCTATCTTATACCGATGGTACTTTCTCAAAGGCGAAAGGCTCATATCGAGTAGATTTATCCATCTTTCCATGTGGCATACCTCGCATTGTGGACTTCATCTCCGATTCTTCTACGTGTGTATACTTCGGGTTTATCAACGCCTTTAATTTCCTAAGCAACTGGGCCTTGCTTGACTGGCCAGCTTGTGCGTAGACCTGTTTAAACAAATTCAATTCTTTGCTAGGAATATCATCCTGACTTGCATTATTCTGGTTCACCCTGGGAAGCATATCAAGCTTGCGCCAAGAAGAATACACAAAATCAAGTGGGATTGAATGCCTCTGCTTACTATGGTCAGTAATTTTGTGGGCACATGACAGGCGTGGGTGCATCTAAGTTGACACCTGTATGTAGAGGCATCAATCTCAATAAAAAAGCTCACTTTATCTCATTACGCAGCTTCTCAAGTGCAGTGATGGAAACGTTCCCATGAAGCTCTCTGAACTCGGATGACCTGAAACTGTGTTAGGCGATCATTTTTGATTTCTCGAACTATGCCTTGATTTCTGTATGTTATAACAAGAGCATATTGTGAACGTTCGACTAAGATGACTCAAAATTACCCTGACTAGATCCCAATTACCTCTTCAACTTGGCATGGGCACTCTCAACCCTACAAGCACTATAAAAAACAACTAGTTAAAGTACCAATCAATGAGGGACAATTATAAGTAGAATAAAAAATAAAAAATAAAAGACAACCATACTTATTCGTTGTTGTGGCCCCCAGATGCATAACTTGGTCTGTCTAGGCTGCAACAAACCTATCCCTATAGGTATCCAGCCAATTACTCCTCACGTAGTGAAGTGCATCTAGATACCCACTAAATTGTTTCTCCAATAGTGCTATGTGATTATGGTAATCCTCTTCTGGTGGTGACACTACCACTAGATTCTAGTAGGTCATGAACAAATTCCACACCTCCTTGGTCGAAAACAACTTCTTACACTTTGTAAGTACATTTTTATTGATATACCACTTACACAATAGATGTGTGGCAATGGGAAACACTCTTGAGATAGCATTTATCAGGGCCAACTCTCTATCTGTCACAATGATGTTGGTCAATGCACTATCATCCATAATACTACGCAAGACATCTAAGGCCCAATTGAAGTTGTCCTCCCTCTCATGTTGTAGATATACAAATGCCACGGAGAAGGTCATGTTAGTAGATGTCAGCCCAATGATTTTCAGGAGAGGCATACGATATCTATTCATTTTATATGTACAATCCATGAGCAACACATGTGGGAATGCACGTAATAAATCCAAACTGGTTGGGTTTGCCCAAAATAAGTCAATGACAGCCTCACTATCCTCACTAGTATGGTGCCACTCGATGTACTGATGCTCAGCCAACAGTGCCAATAATTGCTGTATCTGGGATCTCCCACCATTTTCTTTTAGCTTATATTTGTGCCATGCATTGTAGACTGACTTCATTGTAGTTGTATTAAGGGGATCTCTTTACTTCATAGTGACCAAAATGTCTTTTGGTCGCGCGTTACTCTTGGATATGTCCTTTAATAATGAGTACTCCTCTTCGGATAATCTACCAGCAAAAGAGTGACCCTCTAGATGATTGACAGTTGAGTGATTATGCACGTCACATACAACTTACAACATCCAATCATCATCGGTGGACAACTTCTTACCTTTCAAACGGAATGGACATTCACATTTTTTGCTACCCGTCCCCTTAACCTCCACACCCACACAGGCGTTTTTAGATCTATTGTCTACTCTATATCATCCACTCATCCTCTCACATCCTAAAGTCAAACTTGGTTTTCTTCTCACAACACCACCTGAATTTGATTTCAAGATGTTAATTACAAATCCATTCATCTTTCCAACATCTGTTACCCACTTAATTAAGGCTGCCTCGGTTTTGAATATCTGCATAAGAGAGGGATAATACAACACTTAATTGATCGAATAATATTAGCCTATAAAACGGAATGACTTTAAGCGCATATTACAGACTGCATTTTACCTAATATGTGATAAACTTAAAAGTGTAATCAACAATAATTTCTTCCGAAGTTAAGCTACAATGAGTCGAAACATTGGTCTAAAATCATACAATTAATATTTAAAATATAATTAATAATATTAAAAAAAAATTCAAACTTTAAATTTTTTTTTTTTTTTAACAGAGTTCGGAGACCACAGTCAGAACACCATCAAGGGTGTTCGGCTGGAGAAACCAAACACCCTTGAAGGTGTTTTGTTCATCCAGCCAAACACCCCAAGGGGTGTTATGTCTGTTATCTCAAAACACCACTCCGGAAGAAAAAAAAAGGAAAAAAAAATAGACATGATCTTCTTCTCACTCCCAATCACTTCCAAGATACTCTATGGCTTAAATTTTTTGCTTCTAATGTTAATAGTTTGCAAATGAAGAATGAAGGGAGAAGGAGAAAAACTGGGAGAAACGGAGAGGAGTGTAGGAGGAATAAGAGAGGAAGAAGAGAAGATGTTGGGTTTTGGAAAGAACGAGTGAAGTGTGTTTAGAAATTTTATTAGTTTTTTCTAATGTTTAGAAGGTTATAAAGATCTTTTTATATTAAGGTATTTTGGAAAAAAAAATTGAGTTTAAGTGATGTAAGTTCAGAAAAACTTGAGGTGTAAATAGCATTTCCCTTTTTTTTTTTTTTTTTAATTTAATTATAAAGATAAGTTTAATATTAAATGTTTTTTTTTTTT